>JAPYYR010001162.1:0-22903 GCA_030523065.1 Aphidius colemani | reverse complement strand
TCCTAATAGAAATCGAAAAATTTTTGAAAAAAAAAATTAGAAAATTGGGAAATTATAAAATCGAAGAGGTAAATTTCAAAATGAACGAATACCTCCTCGATCATTCTATGATCCTGTTACAAATCAAAAAAATTTTTGAAAAAAAAAATTAGGAAATTATAAAATCGAAGAGGTAAATTTCGAGAAGAGTGAAATTTTTTTTTTCAAGTATCAGGCGAATATAAATATCGAGGAGGTAAATTTTATTTAAATCAATTTTATTTTAAAAATCTATCAAGCAAACAGGAATGAAAAGGAAGTATCAAATCTTCAAAAACAACGAATATGTATGCATGAAATATTATTTATCTCGGCGAACTCTGAAAGATCAGTAGGAATCATTAAATTAATTAATAAAACACAATAAGTCAACTATATCATGGTTTATTTATTTTTACCTATGTTATTCGTCGTGTTTACATATCAAAAAAGGAGAAATAACATCGAAATTTTAAAAAAGTAAAAGTCTACGTTTGTCGGGCATCCAAAGAGCTATTCAATGGCATAGGCAATCCTTTCGACTACACAACAAAAATATTTTTCACGTACGTCGATTTTTTCAATTTACAACAACGAAAATTTTCGTCCGGGTTATTTTATAGTCCACAAAAAACCCTGTAAAATAAGCCTATTACTTTTTGACGACCCTGCCCATGAGGATGATGCTGATAACGTTGATGATGGCTGCTGGACCAGCTGATATTAAATATTTCCTATATGCATTGGTAAAGAGAAAAAATAATGTTAATTCTTTGACACTTTGAATGTATTTTGTTTGTTTGCTTGTAATTTTTTTATTTGTTTTTTTTATAATAGAATTAATTTTATTACTGTGACTAGATTACAAATGGTGCCTCTTTTTCTTCCGAGGATACATAGCAGCATCCAATTGAGAATTCGTTTACAAATTTATTTAACTGAATAATTAAAAGCTTGAATCAATTGTCATTGAAGAATTTTGATTTTCCGATATGTGAAATATTTTCTATCAGCATTGCACGACACTGTAGCTTTCATACAAAATAATATGTCGTATTTCTCTTAGCTTATCGATAAATTTATAACTTAAACTTTTAACTATTTAAAATTTTTGTTAATATAGTAGTATAAATTCTTAAAGGAATTACTTTTTAATTTTTTTTTTACGTTTTTTTTTCTCTTTATTTTAGTTACAAGTATTTATAATTTGAATATCAATTCAGAACTACAGACTATAATGTAATCATAATATTTATAACGTTTTATCATCTAAAATTGATACAACGAATTTTAATAATTCGTTTACACTGTACATGGCATAAAGAGGAAAAAATTTATATTTTCCTTGAATTTTTCATTGCCAAATTAAACAAAGAAAGAAATAAAAAAAGTTATTTATCTCTTCATACAAAGTTTAATTATTAATTATTTTTATTATTTGGTATTTGCTGTATTATCATTTTAATATTATTATTATCATTTTTATTGGTAATTGTTATGCAACAGTTTTATTTTTTTAAATTTTATTTTCATACATGATATAATTTATATAGTTAATTTTTACTGAATCACATATGTATGATCAATTATGTGATCAATATATGCGTGTATACAATTTACATATATTTTAAGTGTAAATGCAAGTGTTTTTTTTTTATTTTCTTTTTTTTTCTACTATACAAATATCTACAGGAGTAATGAGTATATTGCGCGAATTATTATTATAATAAAAATTAATTTCTTCTATAATATTATTTCTATTTCATTTAAATGATAACAAAACAAAAAATTATGCAAATTATAATGCACGAATGTTTATAGTTACAAAATCATTGAAATATTTATTTGCAAAAATATTGATGAAGTCTTAATTTCATGAAAACTTTCAACAAAATAATATTTAATTTTAAGGAAAAATTGAAAAAAAAAACCTAATCATATCAACATAATAATAATATTAATAGTAATAAATAAGAAAAAAAATATCTAGATTGCAGTTTATCCCCTATTTTCGTCCCAAGTAAGTGAGAGTGACTGTGATCCATTTGTCCATGAATCAAAGAACGATGACCAATATCCAGCAGCAGATGTTGCTGCATGTTGCCAATAGCCTGGTAATCTTGCTGTTGTTGATGCTGTTGTTCCTGTTGTACCAATTGACATTCCAATATTATCAGATGAACTGGAAGACACACCAAGAATCATACGATTTGTTTCATCATTTATTTTATGATCCGCTGTATTATTTTCCTCGTCGTACATGAGGTAGTTTGGTTGTGATGCTGTTGACGAGGGTGTTGATGATAGCATCGGTGAAACAGCGGATCTAGACCTGGGTCACTCATTTATACCAATTTGATTTGTTGGATCTGTCTGGCTATTTAAACTGCCACCATTACTATTATTATTTGCATTACTATTATTATTACTATTATTATTTGTATTATTATTGTTGTTATTATTAGAGTTGTTGTTGTTGTTGTTGTTGTTGTTGGGATTATTAGTAATAGTAACAGATTGGTGGGGGCTGGATGCAGCCCCCACGTCATCTCAAACTTGGGCCCTTACTGAGCCATTGTGTTCAGTTGCACCAGGTGAATGTGGATTGCCTGAATTTGAACCAATTGCATATTGACAAGCACTTAAACCACCACCACCACCAGATGAAGCTCTTGAACTAACTGGACTAATACTACCACCACCAGTTGCTGTTGTAACACCAGTACTGAATGAACTTGCTGAGCCATATTCACTTGTGTGTTGTTTTGCCTTGAGTCTCAATGTTGCAAGGCTACTGTTCATAACAGTACATGATTCTGGTGCTCCAGCTGTTCGTGAATGATGTGTTGAATATACTGGTGGTCCATATGGATGTGGTGCTGCTGGAGCTGCATATGGACATGCTGCACTTGATGCTGCAACTGGTGAACCTGCCATTCCCAAACCAGAACCCATACCTGGTAGCATTGATGTTGCTGCTTGACTGACTGACATTGACATACCACCAACATGACTTGCTGCTACTGATGTTGATGTATTAAAACAATTAACTGGTGCAACTTGACTGTGATGATGATGATGTGGTGCAGCTGGTACCACAGCCCCAAGATGATTAACCCATGGAAAACTTTTACTACTCAATGGTGATGGTACTTTTGTTGCCCAATTATTGTATGAACTGTATGAACTATACATTGCATCAACATCCGCTCTACCAATAAAACTATTTAATCCTGCTGTTCCAAAATTTGTTTTAAATTCAGCTGCAGCTGCGGCTGCTGCATTTGCTGCATTTCTTTCACGTTTTCGCCACTTTGCCCTACGATTTTTAAACCATACCTGCAACAACAAAAAAAAAAGTATAAAATAATAAAATACATTGCCCAAATTGTTGGTGATGAATTAAGATGAATGAACTATATATATACATATACGTCGTATAAGCAATTATATGCTTGGTTGCGCTTAGATACACGTCAGTCTCGCGTAACTGTTAAGGCAACCGGCGGAATAAAAGAGCTTTCAGTTTTGCCGTAAGTTCTTGGAGAATAGGGGAATGTATTTTATATAGCAACAAAGATAAATGGCTCTTTGGAATCTTGTGAAGGGAAGGCTAAAAGGCGCGACAAGAATCACATTGATAATATATGCACAGCTAAAATTTCCTCTCGATTAATAAAGAACAAACAAAGTCCATAATATTTTCAAGTTATTTTATATACATATATATATAGAAATGAAATGTGTTCTTTTTGCTTTGGTTTTGTTATTGTTTTATGTGCAGTATTATTGAGAAAAAGATGTTGTTATGTGTGTTGGCAACTTCTATGGAATCAATAAACCTCTCTCTACTCTTGGGAAGCTGCTAGTATATATAGCTACTTTCGTTATTGCGCTGTATAAGGTTTCGCTGTAAATGCCAAGACCGCGCCCATAAACTTTAACGGCATCGCAAAATTTCACGATGGCCGTTCATTTAATACTAAACTTGATGAATTAACTTTCAAATATATAATATGCACGTGTTTCATTTAAATGAAAAATGCAATTTAAATTATATAATAAAATTCTGATTTATTTTGTGAAATAAAATTTAAATAATTCATTAGTCATCAAACATTATTCTATAAAACAATATTCTAATAAAATCAAAAAACGTTTGGGAAAATAAGACGAGGGGAAAAATCAAAAATCTCATAGATAAATTGTTTTTCATATATTTTTTTTCTCAGCGGTCAAATACTATTACACCACAGGAACAATGGCCACCCGTAGCGTCATGCGAGCAATAAAACCTCATCAAATCACGACTTGCCTCTCTGTCTTTTTTTTTTCTATGCTATATCCAGTAGGAGTTTGCCACACGCCCGCACTATAAGCCTCTGCACAGCTCAATCTATGGAAGCTTATATAACTGTAATGAGACCTCGACCAGGCGTCTCATCAATCACTCCACCCCCGTTTGTTTCCACTTTCCTTCAACATTGGCATATCATATATATTTATACCCACCCTGTATAGATGATCGCATGTCCTGCACTGTACTGTATGTGTATATAAATTGTGATGCGGTGATTTGACATATAGTGAAAATACTTTTGCCCGAATTCTTGGGTATTGGAATCGAAACAAATCAGAGTAAAAGTCAGAGTAATATCAGGCCACGATTGGGGAAAGCAGTCACTTTTAAAAAATGATAATTTCTTCGGGCAAAAAATCATCAAAATATGTATTTATATGTGTAAAAAAGTGCATTAGAGTGTAAAATACTTGTTTGACAAAAAAATTAAGACATTGAATCACTGGATGCGCACATATAGGGATGTAAAAGTCTTTTCTATATCTATAATTTATTTGTGTGTGTGTGTGAGTGTGTGTAGGGGGGTATGTGGGTGGCAGGTCGTTGTTGGCCCCCCAGCACAGATACAAGAGGAAGAAGAAGAGGAGTAGGTGGAGGAGGATAATATTGATCCCCTCGTAGCCCCGCCTCCTCTCCCTTAGCCAGCGACGCCATCATTATATTATCTACCATACCAATGTCTACTTTTTTTTTTTTTTGCCCTTTAAACGTATGCCCACCATCTACACAGTAACTGAAAAAACCACCATCACCACATACGATCCACTCGATATCCTTTTTTTTATTCATCTTGATTTTTCTTTGTGTTTTCAAGAAAGAAAAAAATTTACCATCTCATTGTATATTATATTCGCAAATCTTTTTACCTATATATTTGCCAATTTTTATATCAAGACTTTTCAGTTGCAAAAATGGATCCATGTATACATACAGACTAAATATGTATGAGATGATATCCATTTTCCAGCTGAAAAATTAATTTTTTTCTTTTTTCTTTTTGCATAGCAAAGTATGACATTCCCATACACTTTATTAAAAATAAATTTCTCGAAGAATATACCGGAAAGCCCTTTAAATATTTTTTTTTCTCAAAGATAATACTTTTATCAGTTTCAGCGATGTAAATATTTTTGTAAAAAATAAACACCCAATTAGCTGATGCTAAATGAAGATTGTTTTATATATTTTTTGAAATATTTTAAGCTCGTCACTGCAAAGACGTCTTCATAAATCTTACTGTACATGTTTATATATATATTTTGCGCGTCGAGATGGATCAAGCAAAAATAAGCACGTTTTGAGTCTTTGCACCGACGGAGGATTGTGCCAAGTTGAAATACATTTATTTTGCAAAACAAAAAAATATAAATTTATTTACTGAACATTTTTTATCGAGTCCTGTTGCGATATAACTTTAAACAAATTAAAATTAGAAAAAAAAGGAAAAAAAAAACAATAACAGGTCAAATGGAGTTTATGTCAGCATCATCAACGCCAAAGCTCGTTTCTATATATTATAGACATACACACCACACTGATCCTAAATGATCCCGCGGGATTTGGTCTCTGCAACGACCCTTATTTGTAATTGGCCGTGAATTCCGAGATCATTCAAGTAAATACACTTGTGTCTTTTATAAGCCTTTTAGCCAAAAATCACGTACTTGCCAAAATATTTACACTAAACTTTGTTCTATTGATAAATTGTTTGTTATTATATTTAGCATTTTTTTTCATTTTATTGTAACCGTAATTGCAGTCTATACTTGAAAACACATACAGTGGATTCACGAGGAAAACGAAAAAAAAAAAAAAAAACAATCTGCAAATGCGAGTTTAATGGTTTTTTCAGGTAGTTTATATTTTTTTTTTTTTTTTTTTTTTTATAATGGCATGGCGTTGAGGTTGCATTGCAGAGTATGTATGTGTGTATTTATGCGGATAAAATAAAATGCACAACTGGCTGGTCATTTGACCATGCTGGATGCTGCAAAAGTGGTGGGATTCAAATATTCAATGTTGGCACACCTGTATGGATATTAAATTAACAGGCATAAGCCCCGCGAGTATTAACAACTTTGCAAAAGATTATATGAGATTATGAGCTCAAGCGAAACACGTGATTTTTAATGCTCATTCGCTGAGACTCTCGATATACAAACGAGATTTTCTTGTTGTTGGTTTTTTTTTTTTTTTTCATTTTTTTAAATCAAAAATTCATGTCTAACATCTTGGCAATAATAAAATTGCATCTTTGCAAAAGTAAAATGAATGTTAAATTACAGCTGACTGCAGCTGTGTATTTGTCGTTCAAAAATATATGCAAATAATGCAACGAGCCAACTAACTGCATACCCTGACCAGCGAAATGTTTAGATAGAATTCATGTATTGAGAGCATTTTCACGTTACACGTGCGCAATATACATGTAGATATTTAGACAATGGAAAAGCGCAAAAGCAACAATATATATATGTACTAATCCGCCGATGGATTTATGGTCTTAATCACCAACGGATTATCTTGTACAGCGACACCACATACCGCCATCAACTAAACATATACGTCTGTCCTTTTGCAGATAACCAAACTATACATAACACTGCACGTTGATGTTGGTGATGTTGGTGGTGATTCACTCTGTACATTGATGGTTCATTCATGACATTTATCTATTCCAATTTCCAAATATTATTCAACTCAATCACAATAGCTGTATTTGTATAACAAAGAGAATAATAAAGTTTAAATTTTCACCTGCGAGCCAAATACATATAAATTATTGAATGTTTGGTGTTTTTTTTTTTTATTTTTCTTGTGGTAACGCGAATGATGATATGAAGTGGATTTTCGTTTTCCGACTCTTCCATAAATCCCAATGCAATAGTACATGGGATCCACATATATATATATATATATATATTTGTGTGGTGGCATGAAAGAGAGCTCGGTTTGCAGTTGGCCCAAGTAATCCTTTTGAACGTAGTACGTTTCTACTCGTAACAAAAGCCACCGTTGCTATATGTAGTATATACTGCCGAGCTAGCGAATGAAGTACGACTTTGTGGTCACATACAATAAAAGTGTATGTATAAAATACACAGAGAGAGAGAGAGAGAGAGAAAGTTGGTGAACACGAGCTTGCAAGCTCTGATGCACTGATGGCTTTTATTTTATTTTATTTTTTTTTTTGATAAATATATATGCCTTGCATTGAATGGATGCAGCATAATAGTATAGCAACTTTTAGCATTTTGGCTTGCAGAGATAATCTATTGCAAAGCAAACACACATGTAGAGCATTCCACTATAATAATAATATTGAAACTAAACTGGCATCAGAGAGCTAGGCTTGACACTGTGCGCTGCACCACAAAATCTATAAATTCATGTGAAGCTTACTGGTGCAAAGCCGCTCATGGCTGGACTTTTTCTAGTTTAGCCGTAACAATTCAATGTTTTATACTGCTGTAAATTTATTTCGATACTTGTATTATTTTATTTATCTTTATATCATCGATGAAAACCATATACAGCAGAGTCAAAACAAAAAATTATCTATCAAAGCTGTTTATCAAAATATATTTAATGTGTACGGGATTTATTTTTCGTATTGAATGCAACTATATATGTTCCCATATAAAAATGAATGAAAAAGAAATGAATATATTTTGTTGATTTTGGAATTGGATATATATCAATGCCTGGCATTGTGCCTGTAATAACAACAAGATCCCTTCAAGACTCAATCGTCTCTTGATAGTCATAAATCTACCTAATTATGATTATATTTTAAACTTTTTCTATTTTTTATTGCAAATTAATATGCTAACATATTAAAATTTCATTTGAGAAATCATTTATTGACTTACCCTGACTCGAGCTTCAGATAAATTTGTCCACATTGCTATTTCTTCTCTGGTTGCCATATCAGGATATCGATTTCTTGAAAATGTTGATTCAAGCTCTTGAAGTTGTTGTGATGTAAAATGAGTTCTTTGACGTCTTTGCCGTTTATTTTTACCACCGTCTTTGTCATTGGCATCAACACCAATAACTCCACTTGGTGATACACCATCATTGCCACTACGAAGTTCTTGTTTGACTTCCGTCGGTGCTCGAATTCCTGAAAATTCATATAAATTATAATTCTTGTTCATGCACTTTTGTTTTGTCATTTAATCGTTTAGTATAATATATTATCATGAAAATAAATATTACAGTCTGACAGCTGCATGATTGATTAAATATTATCCACAAAAGAATGCCGCTATCACTTTTACATATACATGAAATATTATTTTTTATATCACCAATATGTTGTCCCATTTTAATTGTGATAGTGTCGCAGTATAAACTACAATATCTCAATCATGATTATATACATTTATATTTATTTTAATCGATAAAAATCTGCACTTTTCAAGTAATCTACACCCAAATACACCACAAATTATTCCAACAACTAATCGTCAAATAATATTTTATATTTCAGTGTGTCTCTAGAGACTGACTGTCTATGATAAATATACCTATATAAATTCAGTGTGTAAATAATTAATAAAAATCAAATTTACCTTTTCTTATATCTGCTCTTTGGTTGTTGTTATTATTGTTGTTGTTGTTGTTGTTGTTGTTGTTGTTGTTGTTGTTGTTGTTGTTGTTGTTGTTTCTATTGCGTGATTGTGCTGCTGCTGTTGTTGCTGTTGTTGTAAAACCTGTGAGAGATGTCACTGGAGTTGCACCAGGTGTACTTGGTGTACTACCAGGTGTATGTCCACTATGTCCAGATGAATCCAGCCTTGCCAGGCCATTATTTGTTTCATCTCGAAAATCATTCTGTGCCCACACTGTAAAATTAAATTTAAATATATATATTTATATGACGCTGAGGTAAAATATATATTTATGTAAATAAAAAAACAGAATTACTTGTGTTATTTACATAAAAGTGGAAAATTATTTAGTATAGTTTATATTGGCCTTTTTTCAAACACGTGTAAACATAAAATTCTACTTGGATATAAAAGTAAAACAAACAAAGCAAAGGACCTCGAATCCCTCTGGGATAACTTTTATATCTTCTTCTCATTTTGTTATTTGAGTAGTAGTATCGCAGTTCCGGTCGAGCCGAAAAAAATACTCATAAAATTGTATAATTCAAGTCGAATTTTTCTACAAAGATTTTAGAGACCTCACAAACAGAAGAAAAAAAAATATAAAATGGAAAAAAAAACCACTGGAAAATTTGTCGATGTATATATTTACAATAAATCTTGTCATTTGCAGCAGAGATGGATTCTGTAATTCATTTGATTATAATTATTATGCCCATGAAAAAGTCACGAGTCATTAGTCATTTTTACAAGTGTAGAAATGAAGAAAAAAAATGTGTTAACATGATAAAATGCTTGGGCTGTATGCAGCTGGATGAATATAGATATTTTTGGTTGAGAAAAAAGAAAAAAAAAATTTCAAATATATTAATATAAATTTCAAGTAAAATAATATCATGTCAAACATTGTCCAGCTACTGCTTGAAGCTTTTTCACACTTCGAAGAAGAAATTTATAATATCGATTGCTTTCTAAAAAAAAAAAAAGTCAAAAAAAGAAAAAAAAAACACTTAAAAATGGAGTGTCAAATAACATTTTCCCTGTAAAAGTCCCTGTAATAAATTTAAAAATTAGCTTTATGTAATTTCTCCTCCCCAATTCTTCTTGGAAGAAAAAAAAAAAATAAAGAAAAGTGTGACAGGTTGTAATTCAGAAATTTATGACTTTTCTTGGTCGGACTTGAAGTTATTTTATACCAAAGACAAACCACACGGATGTGTCTCATCTTGGGTTTCTCTTGTCTGACAGTGTCATAGTACGCGACACCAGAATGGAACAAGAACAGACATAACGTCTAAAGAAGAGACACACTCAGCTGCTCCAAAACCTTTTTGCTTACGGGATATATTAGCGCCGCTAATCCCCATGGATTTTACGAGCGGCTGTGCACGCGATAACTATTTTTCTTTTATTTTTTATTTTTTATTTTTATTCAAGTAGTCTATTTGCTGTACAACTCTATATATATTATTACCACAAAATAGATGAATTAAATCAAGTTAAAAATGCCATTTGAAGAAAAAACAAAAACTTGGTAAAAATAAAAAGTTCCTCCCGGCGGGAATCGAACCAGGACATACGTCATGACCTCTAGACCACAGGATTTTTTAATTTTTTCAAAATTTCAACGAGTTGACACCGATGTCCATTTATTTGTCGTTGAGCCATTTAAAAATGAGGTATAAAGCAGAGTGAGGAATCAAGTGTCATCGACATAATTCATCATCATCTTGCCATGTATTTTTGGCACAATAAAAAAATTATTATATGATGCATGAATTGTGCGTCATCATAGAGGCATTATAATACAGTGTGAAAATTTTCCATGTGCATGAATACAAAGAATAAACGAGTGATGAAAAATAAAATGAAAAAAAAATAAAATTTGGGTGGGTGGTTAGTGGGGCGTATCGTCGTGGTATAACTCAATGATGAAGAGGGTCATATGAATATATATGTATATATTGAGGGTCAACTGTGGGTTACTTTGCCTAAAGATCCAAGACAGCTGTGGACATTGCCAGAGTATCCCACGACATATATTTTATTTTTGTTTTTTTTTTTTTTTTTGGGCAAATATATTATTTGGCAAATTTTTTAGAATAAAATTTTATTTAATTTTTCAATGAAAAAATAATTTAAAAAAAGATACTTATGAAATGAAAATTAGGTGGCTCAAATTCTATTGACAATATTAAAGTCAAGAATGCCACAAATATCCACATAAACTTTTAATCCCAAATTTCCTAGGGAAGTCGTTTATTTATTAGATCTTTAGATCTGTACATCTCTTTTACGAGTTTAATATTTTTTTTTTTTTTTTTCAAAAGTCACACTGCTAGTCTATAATTATTATTTAATTATTCAGTTATATCCACAATAAATACACAAATATATTTTTGAATAGTAAATAAACTGTAGGAAAAACAAATAATACCCGCGAGTTTGATAAACTTTTGACATTAAATGAATTTTCATTTGGAATAAAATAAAACCTTGAAGAGAAACAATTAATATTTATACAAATATTAACGTGAAAATAAACATTGTTAATCTCATTATCATTTGAGTTTCCGACTGTCTTGAATCTTGATTTGCAAAAATATTTATTTATGTTGTTGTCTGGACACAAGAAAAAAAAAAAAAAAAAAAAAATGAAACTTTGCAATGTGCGACGTGTAATTTATACGTATATATATATGAGATTTTTTTTTTTTTTTTCTTTTTGACATGTGCGAAGGCTTAAATACTGAAAACAAATGATATATAAAATCTCCCGACGGACGAAATGTAAAATAAAAATTCTCAAATTAGAACGAAAATATTAAGCCACTGAAAAACCATAAAAAACAAAAAAAGTCAATTGTTTTAAATAAAATTGGCTGGGATTGATGATTAAATGTCATAAATATTTTTAAAAAATAAAAAACAAAACTCACGTCGCTCCGACAATTTGTTTAGTTTCAACTTGACTGTGAAATAAACTCACCGCACGTAATTCAAGATGTCTCACGTATTTAGGGCAAAAAAGGCGTTTCCCTCAAGTAAGTTGTTAGTATATATATATAGACAAATATAAAAGCTGACAAATAAAATGAGAAAAAAAAATTTCATCGAGGGTGACGATGACGTTCACACGCAAGTTGAAGATTTTCAAATTTCTTTTTCTTATATTTTCTCACCGAAGAGTCACGCGCTCACTTGCCATCTAAAAAATACTGCTAATAATAATAGTGTAGATATATTCCCAGCTAACGTAAAAAAGTCGAGTATATAATGTCACATTCAGGACAGCTGAGATAATGGGAAGCAAATCAGTTCATTTCTATGTTGATCCGTTGGAAAATCTCGACGGGCCACCAAAGTTGAAAGTGATGCTATTGTTGGACCGCCCAAGTAATTTTACCTCGGCTCGTCTATCATATTATGTTTATAATTTAAATCGATGCATTAAATTGACCTCGTCATCCGGTGGTCTCTTTTAAAACTTTGGCTTTCCATAAAAAATTTATATTGTAAATATGTTTGACAGATTGATATTGCTTATAAAAATATGCGGCTTAGAGGCGTGACTTGTATATCCGGAAACCGG
The DNA here is from genome assembly GCA_030523065.1 of Aphidius colemani. Taxonomy (NCBI): domain Eukaryota; kingdom Metazoa; phylum Arthropoda; class Insecta; order Hymenoptera; family Braconidae; genus Aphidius; species Aphidius colemani. The sequence continues at coordinate 10,317 of JAPYYR010001162.1, read as the reverse complement.
AAATTTTTAAAAAACAACACCCACTTGTCCATTAATATCAATTTGTCGTAAAATATTAAATTAGCCCACCGTGATGGAATTTTAAAAATATAAAAACATGTATTTTTATTGTATAAAAACAAGATGATTTATACACTAAAATAACAAAATTTATATTTATTTATTTTTATTTAAAAAGTTGAAAATTATTTAATCTAAATATAAGATTATATATGATTAAATTTGAAAAGTTGGATTAAAATGATTTTAACTATACACAAGAGTTACCCTCACTTGAACTTAATATTATAAGTATATTTGCTTGCAATTTTGTGGCATCAAAAATATAAATAAAGAAGAAAAGAAAAGAAAAGAAAAAATAAATAAATATAAATTTACGTGGTCCAATATGCCCCCCAAGAGACTTGAATAGTATAAATATAACCAAAGCAATTTGTCAACACCATTAGAAAAAAGAATAAAGGGGTTGACTTTGGGCGCATCTGCCAATATAAGCATTCAACCCTGATGTCAACTGACGATTATAATAAAATATATACTAACTATTTTGGCATTATAATTCATCGGACATCACACCGTATGGCTAAACCAGCATTGGATAAATATTGGGATATGCATTGATCGATTAAACTGTATTATTTTTCAAAGGGGTAAATATCTATGGCCAGTTGACAGTCAATCACGCACTTTCATTTGTGTAGACACAAATAAAATCGAATATTATTAAGTGAAATTCATTTTAATTTACCCCTATGTATATATAGCATATTTTAATGACAATTTTATCGAGCAGAAAATTTTCAATTTTTTCCTTAAAAATTAAACTAAAAAAGACATTCAATTTTTCGTCTTTTATCGCAAGTTTACGACGTCGTTGGATGTCAACTTGAAGCCCCAATTAATTATACTGCGGCTGTATGCTCATTCAAGCACTTAATTACCATTCGTTTTTTTATCATTGAAAAACTATATATTTGCCAATTGTAATATGTCAGCTATGTATAGACGCATCAAGTGAAAAAACATTGAAATAAGATTGGGTGATTTTAGTTTAACCATACTGTCGGGTTCGAGCCCCGGGTAAGTCTACCTTATCCCCCATAAGCCCGTGAGTTAATGAATCACAAAACAGGTGGCAATGCTCAAGATGAAAAAAAAATATAAGAATAATAGTAAAAGTAGAAATATATAGTAATAAAAATAATAGCAATTGCGAATATAAAAGTGTAAATTCTATTTACATTAATTTCATTTTTAAAAAGTCAATTTTAAAAATTCAGCAGAGATCAAGTTCTTCTGTGTTGAATTAATTTGTATTAAAATTTTTTAAAGAAATTAATTGTGATGTGAAAAAAATTGAGTGGAATATAACAAGACGCATTTTTATTACTATCGTCAATAATCGTCATCATCGCAATGGGCTGCTGCCGCCGCCGCCGCCGGAAGAGACTTTTATTCAGAGACAAAATTCAAATACCATAAAAAACATGTCAAACAAAAAGATAACAAAAAAATTGATAAGAAAAATAATATGAAATAAATTAAGCTATAGCGTGGTAAATTTATAAATAAATTGATTGACTTACATTTGAGCTTTTCAAGAGGTTCATGTGACAATTGATGAGTGGAATTGTGGAGCATCGAATTGTCATGATGTGAATTACCATGAACATCATGATGATGCATAGCATTTTGTAGATGATCATTGTGAAGTCCAACCATTGATGCAGCAGCATGCTGATAATGTTGAAGACCACTTGAATTTGATACAAGATCTTGAAGACAAATATCTGAATTACCACCAACACCACCAACACCACCAACACCACCAACACCACCAACACCTCCGCCGGCGGCGAGTTCGAGGCTTCCCCCGCCCCCGCCGCGCTCCATACTGTAAAAGGTTAACGTGGTGCCGACTTTTTTTACCACTTGTTCACAAATTTATTTTTTTTTCCAATTTATTTATTTAGCTATTTTCACTATTTTTTTTTCTATTATAATTAATATATTGCTCGAAAATTGATAATGAAATATTTCCGTCCAGCTGCACTTTGTCTTTTTTTTTTTTTTTTTTAAAAAATTATCAAATGTTATATTGAAAATAATTTACCAAACTCTTCACTGTAAAATATTTCCACATACATTAATATGCCTTGCACTGCGTATATTTACACTCAATATTTTTTAAAAAAATAAAAATAATTTCCAAGACGAGGCACTACTCTTCATAGACTGTAAATTTATTTGCAATGCAATTTTTAAATTGTTGTCGATAATTAAATATTTATTGTCGAGTTGCACTGTATATTATACGTTGATTGTTGACACACACATCGCACACACACACACACCCACACACTCACACAGTTGTATTTGATAATATCTTTACACCCACTTTGATAATTCACATAATAATAATTATTTTATGTAAAATAAATATATCCTTTGTCACCTCATGTGAACGTCTTATTGACGTCTTGATAATGTCCAGTAAATATTAAACACTGACAGCTTTTCGTTTGAAAAATTAAAAAACTTAATAATAATAATAATAATAATTGAATTTTCCAAAGTAAAATAATGCAAGGCAGTTGTATGGTAGTTGTATAGTTGCAGTGTAGCCGTGGTTTTGTTGGTAGCCAAGTCAGCGGCGCTTAAGTTGAGCTTTTCGGACTGCCTGTCGGCTTAAGTCTCTAAGTCGGGTAAGCCGTATGGATCTAGTGGTCTTGGCTTGTAACTGCACTAGCTAGACGATCTGGCTGGTTGGTTTGTTGGATGGCTGGTTGGTTAGTTGCCGGGCAGCCAGGCTGGCTGCTTGACTGTCTGACTGCTGCGTCTATCCTATTTTCCACCTACCCTAAAAGCTTTGATAACTTTAACATGCCCCCCACTTGTGCCTTAATTTTATTTTGTCTCTTTCTCGTCAATATATGTATGTATACATAAACAATATACCAACTAAAATCATCTTCTATATATCCACGAAAATGTTGTTGGATAATACTATACTTTTGTACTTTTATACTATACACACTGCCAAAAGCACAAACTCAACAAGACCCCTACTTGCATGTTTGAGACTCTGCGCGATACTCTCAACTCCTATATTCTATCCCCAACATTTATTTTATATCCCTACTACTGCTATCATATTTATCTCCTACTCGTTGTGGACCACTTTGTTGCCCCTCCCATTTATTAAGATAAATAAATGTAACCTCATGTACTTGCAGTAGTGTACTCTGATGTATCTCTCTTTTTCTTTTACCAGTCAACACAATTTTTTTTTTTTTTTTTTTATATATATTTATTTACCTGTAAAATCCAAGTTCATCATCTAATCATCATTGCCATCCCAGGTAGAAATCTAAATCGAGCTCTGATCCACGTCAAAACGCTCGGATCGACGTTGATCCAGAGAGAGCCTGCTTGTCTCTCAATTTTCCTCACATAATTTTTTCAAGGCTCACGGAATTGTGTTAGGGCTTCCTTTGGATCGACATCGGAGGAGAAATTTCAATGTGTGTTAACAATTGTCATGATGATGATGATGATGATGATGATGATCTATCTGTCTCGACAGGTAAATTTATTATAATAAATTATATGAAAAAAAAAATTCGTCAAATGTAAGCACAACAGAGAAAATTGGAAAGAATAAAATGCCTTTTTCATATACACTGGATATGAAAAGAGGTATAATAAAAATAAGCACAAAAAAAATGTATAGTAAAGCAGTACAGTACTATGCTAGTGGTTGAGATGGTATAGAATAAAAGCACTCGGGGGTAGTACATACGTCAACTGTATAGGGTAGATGCCTGAAAGAGGTTTTACACATGAAGAAGGAAGATGTTCTGTTTAAAATAAGAAAAAACACACAGTAGCACGTTGGCAAAAGACAAATGACCAAGTAGCCACGCCCAAAGTATTGCGAGGGCGTTTATTGGGCTTTGTTGGTGAAATTTCGCATGATAAGAGAGGGAAATTCTGATTATAGTGGGGAAATGTTGATTTTTCAACAGCAAAGTCGAGTCAAGTCAAGTCAATTTTTCATAAATCAGTTTTTTAAATGCACATTGAGCCAAATTTAATGACTCAAAATTATAAACAAATTGTTTATATATTTATCAATCGATTGATGATGCCGACTCTATCAGATAAATAATACGCGTCTAAAGATAACACTTTTATTCTATCATCAGATTATATGACAGTCAACAAATAATAACATCATCTATTGCTCATTGTCTTGGAAAAAGTACAAATGATTTATGTTTTTTCGATAATTTAACAACAAACTTGCAAGTTTTTTTTGTTATTTTTATGTCGAATAAAAATCCGCATGTATAATATATTTTACACTCCATTTCATGATTTTATATGTATAAATATTTATTATTGACGTATATGGAAAAATAAAAAATAAAATTCGCCAATCAGCATCAAAAAACACGGTGCTTTCTATCAAATATTCTATCAAGTTGTTGTTGTTGTTGTTGTTGTTGGGTTGACGATATATTGTTGGACCCTTATCCTAAATTCAGCATAGGCCAGGTAGTTTGGTCGTTATGATGGTGCTACGTCTTTACAAATTTTATATCATTTTTATGAGGCATAAAGACGGTCGAAGACAGAAGAAAAAGAAGAATGGAAGAGGACCCAACTAAAGCCAATGAAATGAGAAAAGTGATGGGAATATAGAGCTTGAAGAGACGACTAGACGAAAAGAAACTTGAATTGGAACGAGTTGGCAATATATACAGTTGGCAATATATATACACAATGAAATAACAGATATATTTAATATATATCAACAAAAAGCTAGGTCACGTGTGGAGTAAATGTAGAGTTGGGCGGAGCACGCGAATTTTTATTCCCCTTGGGATCCTAACTCTATGGAATAGAAGGGATTTTCAAAGAGAATAGGGTTTATGACTGGTAGCACTTCTTTGTGAAAGTAATTTTTTAAACTTTTATATTAGTTGTAATCAACAAAAAATAATTATTAAAATAAATACACAATATATTAAATGATTTTTACCTATTTTTTTTTCATAACCAAAAAAGGGGAGATTTTTAAATTGAGAAAAATAAATAAAGTTTTGATAAATGAAGAGAGCTATTGCCTCTCGTCGTTGGCATCACCCCCAGCAGATTTTACTTGATTCCAGTCCATCAATTTTCAATCACAAAAAAATGTCTTGAGATTTTTATATATAAAATCTATTTAGCTTTATTTTTTTTTCGTTAAAAAAAAAAAAAAAAAAAAAAAAAAAAAAAAAAAAAAAAAAAAAAAAAAAAAAAAAAAAAAAGTCCTTTACGCAAGCGCTGTTGTTTTACAAAAAACGTATGCTCAAATAGAGAGCTTTTTTTGATTTTTTTTGATTTGCAAACGTGCCATAAAAATATCTATACGTGTATAAAGACGGGGAGAGATATACAAAATAAATTTACACGCATATATACATAAAGCTAATACAATACGTGACGCATTGCAGTCATTTTTTTTCAAATTTTTTTTCATATAAAACTTTTGATATATATTTAAATAAAAATAAATCAAAATGACGAGTCAATATTTAAAATATATACAAATAAATATTATCAAAAATTTCTGGCTAAAAAAATTGGTGTAATAATAAAGCTGCACTTGATATTTTTGAAGTTTCAATTATTTTTTTACGTATATATATATGTATGCAAAAAGAAAAGTGCAGACAAGAAAAATCATTCTCAAGTTGAGTCTGTATAATTTTTGGTTGATTTTACTCGCGAGCTTTCACGGCATCGTGACGTCACCGCCAATGGAGTCGCGGCTTTGGGGCGGCGCCTCTAACTCGGCCAATATGGCAGCTTGCGACGCCGTCGCGGACGACGCTATTCATATGCACCCTCCATCTCATTTATTACATATAAATTCTACCTCTTTTCCTCTTTTTATTTTTTTCTTACTATACACGTCTCAATCACTCATCTGTATATACTGCTTATCTTTTTTTAAAAAATATAAACTCTTTGTTGTTTATTTATTTTATTTTTTTAAATTTTTTTATAATTCACTTGTGTCAATTAACGTGGACAGTCTTTAATATATACTGCACTGATTAACTTATCATTTTTTGTATATTTTTTTAATTTAAACTGCACCCACAAGTATACGTTTAATAAAGCTGCACTTGATATATATATATATATACAAACTATTAATTACATCATGTAGTCAAGCAAAATATAATGTGTTCTATGCACCTTGAATATAAAGGGGCTTAACTATATGATATGGCGAATTAATTATTTTCTCAACCTATATGCATAAATATTATAAATAAATATATATATTTTATAGGCTTATGTGTATGCTAAATCACAAAACCTATTATTATCATTATTATTAAAGGTAATGGCCATTTATACACACATTATTCATGACCACAACAACGATTAAAATACATATAATATATAAAGATAAGTCTATAAAAAATATAGAGATAAGTTTGTTTTACCAAAAAATATAAAAAATATTTTTAGTAAGGTGTGAAACAAGCCACGTGCTTGGCACATTGCGTCATATATCACATCCCCTTCTACTTTTTATTTTTTAACTCTACTCAACGGTCACGGCTTCGCGTTTTTTCCTCATTTTCCATCCCCTGCGAATCAAGAGTACTGGAGTTGTGTAAAACGTGAGTACTGGAATGAGAAAATGAAAATAAAAAAAAAAAAAGAGTAAAAAGAGGAAAAGGAGGATAAATGGGGTGAGTTTTGTGTATGAATATTCTCACAACGCATTTTGCCAGGCCACGACGAATGAAATGATAAACGACTACGCCCTCGCAACAACCCTCCAACTATATACTAAGATAAATTTATATAGATCATGTATCGCGTGTATATTCAGGTATATATGTATATAATAGTGAGTCGTTAAAAATTTTATTTGGATAATATTGTACTTGACGATTAACCGCATGTGAATCAAACAGCAGTTGATTCTTAAACTGCAGGCTCATTACCAGCTCATATATACTGACTCTCTTTTTTAAAATATAAAATTGTAATTTATCAAATTTATCAAGCTTATTCTATATAGTTTCCATCTCAGTGTCTCTTGGCAATTCAATAGATTGAATGATTGATTGATGTGAATCATATTGAAAGACATTATTTTATTTTATTTTTTTAATTAAAATAAAATTTCAATGTAATTTCAATGTAATTAAAAGTAAAAAACAATAGAGACAATTATACATTTATTTGACAGGCAGTATAATTGTGTCTGATGTGAGGAAAAAAAAAATAAAATAGGTTTATTATACATTTGTAAATAAAATGTGTGAGTCGTGTGTGATGATTGACGGCTTGTAAAATTAAAATCTTATCATCGCGCATTTGAGTCTTATTTCTATAGGCCCAAGCAAACGACCTGGTATCTATTTTATCTATTAATTTATATACATTTTTTTTATTATCCCGGGAATGTACATTTGAGAAATTTATTCAATTAATGTAGAATGAAAATTTAAAACAATTTGATGTTAATAATTTTTTTTTTTACACCCTTGAATTAATACAAAGACAAGCTTCATATGGATCACATCATAAAATAATTGATAACAAACAACAGAGGGATCAGACTAAAGATAAAAGTCTATTTTTTTCTCTGCATTGAGTGTCACTCTTCCGTAATAATTACAACGTATGTGCCGGATATGATATCAAATATATTTCATGGACAAATAATTTTCATTATTGGCTGTTCATTTGGAAAGTATGATATGTCAATCAAATTTGACATAAACCAAGTATTTATAAATGTGAATTTAATACATCAAATTGATTTAGTATTTTTTATTTTTTGATTTTATAATTATCATGCGTTTGCTCACGGGCACGTGTCATTATTTTAAATAAATTATATCTAAAAGTGAACACACATATTACTGTTAATTTAGAATTTAAAAAAAAAAAAAAAACTGACATCGACAAAAATTGTAATAAATCATTGAAATATAGCTGCAGCTTTATGTAGTTTTTTTAAAATATTTTTTTAATTTTAAAAATGTGTATTTTGATATTTTTTTTATTTTTTAAAATCAAAATAGAAATGAGTCAGTACTTTTGATAATCCCTGAGATTACTTGTCCCTATATATACAAAAAAATTTATATACTCACCGACTGCTTGGATAATAAAATAGTGATGATGATGATGATGATGATGATGTTATTTTAAGTGATCTAAAAAACAGAAAAGCTTTTTTAAAAAAAATAGAAAGGAAATGCCATTGGAGGTGTAGCTAGTTGCTGCGAGCACGCGTTGGTATTATATTTTATATATTTTATTATTATTAAGTGGTGCATGCAGCAGCAGTAGCAAAAGAAGCTCAGTTTGTTACATAGAGATGATGAGACACACGCAGAACCCTAGAATAAGGTAATCTCCTGGTCGTCTCTTGAACGAGATGGAGGACTGAATTTTGATCCTCTCAGCTTCTGCTCTGGCACGCTCGACAACATACAACTTGTGCGTTTAATATATTATACAATAATATTTTATACAGTACATCTATTTCCTCTTTATATACTTAGCCAATCTCGCTTTTTTTTTCCCCGTCTTGTATACATTTTATGTTAACATATATATTTTGTATCGTCGTTTTATTGACATGCAGAGTTTTTGGGATAGAAGAAAAATCCCCCTCAGTAAAATTAGCTTCAATTCATTGATCATTGTGAAGATCGAGAAATAAAAACAAGTTCAATTTATTTAAAATGAAATAATAATATTGAAAATTTCATTAATAAATTAAGTTCTCACAGTGAGACTATGAAATTTACAAACCTCTGAACAATGAAATTCATGTGACAATACTTTTTAAAAGACTCGATGTTAAAATGCCTTCTAAATAATAGAAAAAAATCAAATACAAATACTCGATAAACACTCGAGTAACGTGTGTCAGAGTAAAAAATAAATGATAATAATATTTGATATAAAAAATTAAAATATAAGCCCGTATTTGCAAGATCACGCTTTCACATCACATCACATCACATATATTTTTCACTCTGAAAATAAATAAACAATATTAATATATAATTCCAAGTAAATAATTATTATTATTATTATCAAAATTAAATTAAAAAATATTCTCGTAAGATAAGAATATTATTTTTTAAAAAATATTTTTTTTTTTTCATTTTATTTGTATTTTATTTGTATTTCTTGTCGACAAAATTGAAGAAAATAATAAAAAAAAAAAAATAGCCAACGGCATTGCTGCTTTGTGCTGATAAATATAACGTAACAAGTTCAGTGGAATAGCAACTTCATCCCAGAGGGATCAACGCGTCTTTCCTACGACTCGACTCGGTCTCTTTTTCGTTTTCCACTTTTCTCATTTTTTTTTATTTTTATTTTTTTTCCAACATTTCGTGTATCTATCAGGCATTTATAACAATAATAATACAGACCAGAGTATATAATAATTTTTTTTCTTCAATATAAAGTATTGTATGCCTTTCGATGGAGGTAAACACGCGGAAAATCTGAAAAATATTGAGAAAAATAGAGATGAAATGCGCAAGCAATGTCACTACACTTGTAATATCATATATATATATATATATACAAACAAACAAACAACGAAAAATATATAAAAAAAAACAAAGACGACGACATAGCCAAACCAATCACCCACATCCAAAGCCATTTCTATTTATTTAAAAAATATATAGCAACAGCTATCTTTGTAAATCCCTCAAAAGAAAAAAAAAACTAGTCAATTTATATATATTTACACAACAATATGCCGATAGTATTATTTTTACATTGAATTATTTTAAATTTATATAAAAAATTACAAATGAGCTTATTTCACAATTTCATTATACAAAAATACACCATATACTCTGCAGTGTTAGTTAAAAAGAAGAGAAAAAAAAAATCATTGGATAAAAAGGGGTCGCACCAGACCGCGTAGAGCTATAAAAAGTAAATTAAATAAGAATCAAATACAAATAAAAAGCGGTCGGCCAAGTAATTGGTTAGCTTTCTCATTGTCGTCCCTTTTTTTTTTTTATATCTTGACTATTATCTATAGAGGTATTTAGATAGCAGGAAAATTTTATCCTTCAGCTTGTAAAATATAACAATTATTATTTATTTTTTTATACATAAACAATATATGAACAGGACGCATTGTTTATATATATTTGTTGTGAATTAAATCAAATCAATCATTTCCTGTAAAAAAAAAAAAATAACAATGTAATGATAGAATAACAGGGGGTTTAAAAAAAAAAAAAAAAA
>JAPYYR010001161.1:0-27178 GCA_030523065.1 Aphidius colemani | reverse complement strand
AAAAAAAAAAAAAAAAAATCAGGGTGAGACATAAATGATATTCCATAGTAGCATATGCGGCTCTGAATGATATGAAGGGGGTCTCTACACAAGCATCCCATCATTGCGGGGTGCTGGTTTATTACAAACACGGATTACCAACGGTAATGGGAATCTCAATGTATATGGAATAGTAGATATACCCACTGACTCATGGACCATAAATGCCTGCGCCTTTTTTTATAACAACAAAAACAACATATGAGAATTTCAACTTGTCAAAAAAGCAATTGTTTTAGCGCATTCTTATCTCGTTTTTTTTTTTTTAAATTTATTTATTATTCCATCAAGCAGTGAGGCTGGTGATGCTGGTGATGACCTTTGTACTGGAGCATAAATAAAGTCTCGAGGGAGTTATCCGCGTGCGAGATTCCATATCTGCCCGGACAACAACTAATTCGTCAACATGATCAGATAACATTGTCAAAATATCATTATTCAGAGAAAATTTTTTTTTTTTATTTTTTCATTATACTATATCTACTTTTTGAATTAATTAAAAATATATTTACCAAAAAAATTTTTAATTAATAAATAAATAAAAATAATTTATTTGTATGACGAAAAAAAAAAAATGGCAATTTTATATGCCGTAAAATGTTCCATCGATTTTACGACTGAAACCAGGATTTGTTTGATCAGTATGAGGACCATCGATTGCCAACTTGATACTACTCGGATGAATTCTCTCAATTGCCATCATTTGTGCAGCAAAATTTTTTCTTTTTGGTTCATTTTCACGTGAATCATCCTTTTCTTCTTGTTCATTTTTAAAAGATTTATTTTTTATTGATGATAATTTATTATTATTATTTCTTTGTCTATTTACAGCAACTGGTTTTGGTCCATTTTTTCGTCGAGAAGAAACTGATGATTGTCCATGTGATTTACTTCTTGCTGATTGTTCAGCTGATTTATTTTTACCAAATCCACCAACGGCACTTTTTTTGACTCTTTTTTTATTATTTTTATTATTATTGTGACTTTGTAATTTTTTATTATTTTTATTCGTCTTAATATTTGTTTTTATTTTTGTTTTATTTGTAGATATTGTTTTAGTTTTTATTGGTGATCCAGTGTATGATGCTGATGATGATTTCCTTGTATTTGTATGATTAACATGATTTTTATGCTTTGGAATTGATTTCATTGATAATTCAATTTGACCAGATGCATTCTAAGTTAATGAAAAAAAAAAAATAATATAAATGCCATTGAAATTGCAAAATAAATATTTATATTTACATGAATTTCATTTCGAAGAACTCTCCATGTTTCCATGTTTAATGATTCTGGCTGCATTGGAACATACATTTTTGGCACATTGCAATCCTCACTGTGAATGTAAATTGAAGATAATGCAAAATCCAATGCATCAATTGGTATCTGAAATGAAATTAATTGGCTGATGAAAAAATCATTACTTTTCATCATTTCATTATTTACCAAATCATCATTTTTCACAAGACGACTGTCTCGACGAATACTTGTAAGAGTGTGATGAGAAAAAAGACGTTCATGAGTTCGTACTTTGGTCCACCAATCTCGATCATTAATTGAGACATTATTTGCCAATGTTGGACCAGGTGGAATCCAGTCACCTTCACTGCTCATATCAGGAATCGGATACGGATTCCTCATTTTCATTTTAATTTATCTGGTAAAAATAAAAAATATTTTATATTTAGAAAAATTATAATATACAAAAATTCAGGTTATTAAAATGTCAAAGAAAATTTTTCATTTATATTCAATTGTTTTAACAATTTCCATCAGGCTAAGATTGGATGAGATGAAATAATAATCAGCTCGTACGAGGAAAATACAAAATAAAATAAATTAGAGGTCATATTGTGTGTTTATGTGTGAATTGTGATAAGACTGACAATGTCATATTGTAAAAAATATTTATGCAAAAGAGACAATTTATTTAAGACTGAGTGACAATAATAATATATTTTTTTTTTCTTTTTTTTTTGTATACATTTTGATATGATAGACCGTACGAGTCTGATGGTAAATTGAGCGAGAGGAAAAGTACTGTGAGGCTTGCCAGTCAATTTATGACCAACTGTTTGCTCAAAGCAGCATCCCAAGACGACATCGTTTATTTGTTCTTGAAAAATAAAAATAATAAATGCCAAAAAGTCAAGTAATATATTATCGTCTATATATAAAAAAAAAAAAAAAAAATGAATTTAATAAAAATTATTTTTTAATGTTTTAAATTAATTGATACGTGTTGATCGAATAAAAAAAAATATTGAAATATCTATATTTGTATTTATTATTTGAGCTGCATAATAAAGCTATTGAACAAATAAATTTACATTTATCAATAATGCGCTCACGTAAATTGATGAAGCGTATAATCGACGACGACGACCAACACTGCACAGCTGAACACTGTACTTTTCACATTGCATATATCAAGAGTTAATGGGTCAATAGCTAAACTTCAAACAAAATCAAAGGCTTATATGTCCGTGTGTTTAAGTCAAGTGCATTATTACTATTATTAATTTCATCAAATAAATTCATTCATTCATTTTCAAGTTTATGTTTCAACTCAAAGCTCACTTGTATATTTTTTGTAAATATATATATATAAATTTTACTATTTAAAATGCATTTTGTATTTCAAAAATTGGACGCTTCCGGTATTTTTTTCTTTGACTATTTTTTTCTCAGCGTCCATGAATTTAAAAAAGATAATTAAATATAAATGTTATTTAACGTTATGTTAAAATATATAAAATAAAAAAAAAGGTTCTTTACTGTTCAATATAATACTGCACATATATATAAAGCCGTTGTAATTTATGTTAGCACGGGCGTGCATAATATTGTTTGCACAAAAACTACGATGTCACGTGTCGACGTGTGTCTGTCAGGCTGGTTTGCTCGACACACCACACGCACCATCACTCGTCTCATCTATATTACATACATTTATGTTACACACGTAATGTTATTATTCTCAATGTGATTTTTCTTTGAATAAACATTGTCAAGACTAAATCTTTGCCGTGGGATTTCTCACTATATATACTGCAGTTAATTTAATTTTAACTATAATTAAGTGTTTTGCTTTATTTTCATTTAATTCAATTAAAAATGAAAAGAAAAAAATACATTTAACGTTAAATTATTTTATTTTTTTTCCCATTTAGTATATATGCACAGTGTATATATTGATATTTGGATGTACTCATTGACGCAAATACTCGTTTTATTTTTATAATTATATTAAATAAAATGTAACATTGTCCCTCATCTTTCCTCACGTTTGAACGCACTGAAATCCCTTGTTATATTATAGATATGACACGCGTAATCGCGTAATCGTTGCGCGTGCTGAAGTTTAAATCGAGGGAGCTTTGAAATATAAGCACTGTTCAAATCAAATAATAACTTTAAATAGAAAAAAAAAACATCAATTCGATTTATCATTAATTTTTAATTTCATAAAATATAAATTATTTTGTAATCTATATTCACGTAGACAATGAATTTAATGGCATAAGCAATCCTTCGAATCACACGGCGAAATTAATTTTTTTTTTTTTTTTTTCATAGTAAAAAAAGTTTTTCCGGGCCATTAAATAGCCCTTATATTCCATCAGAACATATATAATCATTCAAATATATTTATACATGTATATGTATATGTCAACCGAGTGTCGGAGCTTTGGTCATTTCCATATAGCAAATATATTCCCCTATACAATAATAGTATATGCGGAATACAAAAATATTCAAAATATAAATTCTCGCATGACATCAATATTTCTGCACACCATTGTTCCAAAAATGTGTAATATCGCATTCAATTTTTTACACTTTTTTTTGTAAAATTGCATACAACAACAACATTAATATGGAATATATGATGTGAATGCAACGAGGGGTAGTAGAAAACCGAGTAGCACAGAGCGACAGGTGGCCCGTGAAATCAGTGCACGAGGACAAGCTCTACATATTATCACATGCACCCCATTATTGTCACGGCTCATTTGAAAATTAAGTGTATAATAACCTGGGTTGTTTAAAGGGGTGTTTGTTTAACAATTTAATTTTTTTATATTTCAAAAAAACCAAATAAAAACGTATATAGATTTCTATGTTCATGTATATATATAGTAAAAAATGGGAATATTATATAATTAACAGCATCAATGAAAAAAATAAAACTGACTTGTTAACAAATGACTTTTCATGGCAATTTTTCTTCTAAATACAATATCTATAGAACACCATCATTGTGGATCTGAATATTTAAAGGCATTTCACGTTTATTCCTATTTAAATGGTAATACCCCAACGAGTTTTCTCTCCCCACAATATAATAATTGTATTCGCAAATGCATAAGCCCCCATGGATCCCGACGTGAATATATTTTGCATTGTTCTCAATTTTGAGTGTAGAACAATGTGAGCATTGCGTCTACACTCTACAACTTTTAAAAGTCAACTATTGTTTATTTTAAAAATAAAAATTTTATTATTATCATCAAATTGATCATCATTTGAGTGTCGATTTTAACACATCAGTGGCCACTAAATTGTTGCGTTCACGCACAATCAATCTAAATTGTAATTTGATAATCCTATTTAGTGGAAAGACGCACTTGCTCGTTTCGTTTATATACGGAATATAGTTGATATAGGGACGCGTATAATTAGCTATCATTTATTTTACACCCGAGCAGATTTTGCCGGAGGGATCGATTTAAATGTATCATATATATATATATTTAGATGGAGGCACCCCAAGGTTTACAATACATCGACCCCACCTTGTAAAGTGGCAGTAGTTGCTCATAGAACGCTTCATTGCTAATGCGATGCGATCATCATCAGGATCCCCGCATAGGTCGCCGCATTCATCTATCCATTGATATTATGTTGTATATATTTATATATATACAACCGGGTGCCCCCAATGAGACAATATGTGTACCCTAAAATTTATACCCATGACTTTAAATTTAGCCCTATATGTTTTTCCATTTGAAGAAGATTTCCAAAGAAAATTTTCAGACTTGAAAAGTATATACAAGTTGCAAGTGGTCAAGACAAAAAATAATCAAACCAAAAAAATATTTTTTAACTATCAACAAATAAGCAGCTGAATATTTTTTTTTTTGCTTTTCATTTCTGCAATGAAAAAGGTGACCATATGCAGTAGGGGTTCTATTTGTTGTTGACATATCACGTCTCCACCCTTATTTTATTTATATTCTTGTCATTTTTGGCACAAGTCATTCATAAAATAAATTAATAATTTTTTAAATCATCAAATGTAAAATGTATATACTTTTAAAAAAAAAAAACAAATGTAATTAGCAGTTAAATAAAATGATATGAAATATGAAAAATAAAACATATATTAAATGTCTATAAATTGTCTGGTTGACAAATAGATGTTCCCCTATTATTTCGATGGTCTGCAAAGTCATATTGAAGACATATGGTCCCATAAAAAAGAGATACACGCACGCACATTTATATGAGAAAATTGAACTAGAATTTAGTACATTATGCTATTATAATTTATATAACCAGCAGTAGATCCAATATTAATGGAGACTAAACACCGCACATTCAGTGTTTTGATATCGTGTTGTCCCCCGAGTGTGTACACACATTGCACAAAATGCCACAATATATTTTATATGTCAATGTGTGTACCCACCCCCTTTTTACAACAACAATGTCAAAAAAGACATAAAAAAAAAAAAGAAAAAAAAATGAAATAATGATTTATGAAATAAATACGCCATGACTCGCACATATATAGATCTGTATATAAAATAATACACAGATTGTTTGACTCATCTCTTGTCTTGTCGGTATAAAATACAAATATTGGCATTCACAAATTTTACCTATTTATTTATTTACTTAACTGTATTTTACTGTAAGCAATGCATGGCCATCTGTTTTATTCATTCAAGCTTCAACTGCAGTATGCAGATTAATTATTTTCATTGTATTCTAAGATAAGAACAAAATTAATTAAACAATTATTTTTTTTATTTGTAAAAATAAATTTCGAGAAAATATGATTTTTTTTTTTTTTTTTTGTATGAAAATTGTATTTCTAATAGTTGAAATATTTTCTTTGAGTGTCTATTGGATCAAAGACTGACTGTTTTGATATATTAAATCGAAATTGACACTGACAGGCTGCAGCACAAGAAATATAAGTTTTAGCCAACTTCACTAGGGTCGGGTAGCTTTTTTTTTTATATATAATAAATATTTTATATATTACACAAAAAAGATATTTAAAATATTTAAATTTAACCTATAAGTTTTAGTATATTTGCAAATTAAGTATTATTTAATTGTAATTTTTTTAGTTATAAAATTATTAAAATAATAATAAAACTACATACCTTTTTGTGTCAACGATGTCTGTTGTTTTTTGATTTGATTTGCAATTTTGTTTTATCAATAATTCAAAGAAAGTATATTCGAAAAAAGCTTTTAGAGCTTTCAGACTTGAGTAGTCCATCTCTAGTATTTATTTCGCATTGGACATCATCGACATGATAGATTTCACAGATATTAACAGCTGATAATTTTTAGTTGCTATTTTTTTCATGATAAAATTTAAAAATACATATTTTTTATTATCATTACCTTATTTGGTTGTTAGTTTTTCTTTACATTTTTCATTTCACTCTGATTCCATGTAGGACCAGCTTTTCTTTTTTTTTCAATTCCATTTTTTGCTGCCTGTTCCTTTTGCAAATGTTGACGAAAAATTTCATCGTAAACTTTATTTAAATTCTGACCTTCTTTTATAATTATTGTTTCTTGGGTTTTTTCTGTAATGTGAAATTTTTCAACTAACAATTTTCAACGACAATTATATATGATTTTTCTTACCAAATATTTGTGTTGTATCAACAATGGCCTGTACAAACTGATGGAAAAAAATATCATCCAAATTTCCATATTTCTGAAATATAGTTGCAATCATATTGTAAGTTAATTTATAACCAGCTTCGTCCAGAGTATTTTTAAAATTTTGATATGACACTGAATGAAAAGATTTCGATAAATATTTGTAGAATTTTTCCTAAAAATATTAATGTTTATCAATTTATTTACTCCTTCATCTCCTCGTCATATTAATATTAATTTTATTTACTTTCAATTCCTTGATGAAATTGATGATAAGTTTAAATTGATGAATGTCAATTCTCAAATCATGAACTTTAGGCACTTGAAAATTTCTAAATTTTAAAACACCATTGTATACCATTTCTATTAAACCTTGAGATAATTTTGCATTAAATTCCTCACAGTATGATCCTGTCAATTGAATAATTATAAATTTTTAATTCATCAAAAAAAAAAAAAAAAAAACTGTTTTATTTTTAATTACCAATTCTACTTTTGAGGTTTAATACAATCAATATGAAATCATTAACATAAACTGTTTGATTTTCCTCGACACAAAATGAATATATAAGATTGAAAATATCAACATTTATAATATATCCACATTTTTGTAGAGCACGAATGAAGAAAGAATAATGAGTGTATCCACGAAAGCTATCTATTTCATATCCTTCAAATATTTCCTTGAAACAATTAAATTATTTAAAATTAACTGGAATAAATATTAAAGCTAATTGTTAATTATACTTCACACAATAATGTTATTCTTGTCATGCTTGCCACAGACAATATATTTTTTGGTACCAAATCATTCAACTCTGATAAAAAATCCAACTCAGGAATAATTGAGTTGTCAAGTTCCTGTACAATATGACCTGGTCAATATGAACAAATCAATATAATAATTATCTAATTGATAATAAAATAATAATATTTTTACATACAATTTTGATTCAATGAGAAACTTTCATGTCTCAAAATATTATATAATCCTTTAAAGTCAATTCTTCTATCTTTTTCAAATGCCATATTTAAAAAAAGTTGATGATCAATGTCTTGAATGTATGCAGAATTTATTATGAAAAACTAATAAATAGTAAATAATAATTATTGCATTGATATATAATTATTAATAAATAATATTCCATTTTATTTTTATTTACCTTATCAGCTTTATTGGGTAATTCAATATCTCGATCATACTCTCTGAAATGTTAAATTTTTAATCTTGTCAATTTGAATTTGAATTTGAAATGATGAATTTGCTCACGCTTCAACACTTTTCATATTGTTATTTTAAATGATATCTATATGCATTTGACTTACTCCAAAATAATATCATGTTGAGATAATAATTGCAAATGAAAATTTCCTCCTTTAAATGTTTCGCCAGTAAAGGGTATAATGTAGTAGGTCGTATGTGGCTTCAAGACAACTCTAATACCAAGTTGATTAAAACTACCCAATGGAGAAACAGATATATAATCCGGTAAGTACTTCAATGGTTTAGATATAGCTTGATTTTTATTGGCCTATGTGTATTGAGAAAATTTATAATATTATAATAAAAAATGAAATAAATATATTTTTTATTTTATGATAAATAACTCACTTTCATAATTTGAAAAAAGAAAAGAGTTTTGCCAGGTGGTAGTGAGTCTTGTCTGTCTTTTATTGACAGACCAATAAGAACATCACATGTTTTTTTCCCCTCATCTGGATTTGTCGTAAGAATACGATATTGAGGAAAAAATTCAAACATATCATCATCTTTTGCTTCCTTAATGTTAATTCCTCCCATCCATTTGCCATTTATTGTTGATAGTGATAATTTTTTTTGTGCATCTTCATCATAAACATCACCAATTATTGGATTAGGTGTCAAATTACAAATATCAATAAACTCAAAAAATTTAATAAAATTATCAAAGAGAATCCAACTTTCTCCTGGTACTTTTATTTTTAATTCCGAATTGATAGATTCTTCTGGAATGACATTGCGAATAAAACCATGATAAGGATTTTCTATGTTTTCACCATGTGGATTACGTATGCGTATTAATTTAAATTCTTCATCTAAATATTTTCCTTTTATTATTTTTACACCTGTAATAGCATAGGCATGACTTGGCATGAGGCCAAAATTTATTATTTCATCTTTATTATTTGTTTGTTTGATAGTTGTACATGACATCATTGAACTTTTGACTATTAAATCTCGAAAAATAGTGAATAAATAATCTGATGTTTTTTCAACAACACATGTTTCAACGATACCACCAGTAAAATCTCTCATTGAAACTCCAGAATGACCTCCATCAAGTTTTTCATATGATCGATAGAGTAATTTTGCATAAGCTTTTTCAACTAAAGCTGGCTGAAATTATAATTCAATTAAAAGGCTGACTTTGACAAGTATAAAAAATAAAATAAACAAACCCAATATTCATTAGTAAATCCTGATGATGCATAGACAAGTTTCATAGCATCAGTATCAAATGCAAGACGATCATCGATAACAACATCGACCCATGTTCCAGCACGCCAAAATCTAATTTTATTTTTATTTTTTTATCAAATTAATTTGTAAATTTGTAAAAGTATTTATGGGCATTTACCTAAAGTGAAATATTCCAGCATAGCCATCATTGTCAAATGTCTGGGTTCTTGAATTGACAATAAAGTTGAATAAATCTTTGTGATTTCGAAGATGAATAAAAAAAAAAAAAAAAAAAAAAAAAAATAAAGAAAAAAAAAAAAAAAAAAAAAAAAAAAAAAAAAAAAAAAAAAAAAAAAAAAAAAAAAAAAAAAAAAAACACACATATTATTATATTTAACAACAAAACAGTAACATTTCCAATTTATTTATAATTACTATTGGCCGGAGTAAAATTTGATTTTTAGAAAGTGAAAATGATTCTTTTTCAAATTGATAATCAACAAATAATTTATCCACATGTAATAACATATATAGAAGTTCATTAAAGTCCTGCTGGTGTAATTCAATTATCTCGCCATTTTTATACTCGGTTAACTGTAATTATTTAATAAAAATTTATTAATTAATTATTTTTAATTAAACAAGTTGTTATTTTTTTAAACTGACCTGAACGTTTTCAAGTGGTATTTCTCCACTCACAGGATCATTTATTGAAATACAATGACCTTGAAAATTATATTCATTATTAAATTTTATTTATAAATTATTTTTATTGTTTAAATTAAATTACCAATTAGCTGGTTCAACAAGAAAAAAATAAATGCAAAATTGCAATTTTTCTTCGTAATTGAAGGATACATTTGAAGTGATTTATATATTTTTAAATTTAAAAATATTTTTATGCAAAGTTCCTGATAGATATACACTCAGTGCAGTGATTATTTATGTTTTAAGTTGAATATTGCTAATGCAAAAATATATTTTATGCTTAGGAATTTGAGTTGTGGCATTTTTTTTTTTTTTATGTTGCAGCTTATTGTACTTATCAATGTTTTTAATTTTTTTTTTTTTACCAACATTTGCAATATTATTTTATGATAATAACCGAAACATTTATTTTTATTTTCGTTTGAATAATAAAAATAAAACCTATTTATTTATAATTCATCAAATATTTCTAATTAAATATTTTCAAATTAATAAAAAACTACTTTTTATTTATAAGTTTTAGATGACATATATTTTATTTAAAAAAATAAAAAAAATGATTAAATTATTTAATTTATTAACAAACAAACAAACAAGTCGTGGAAAATATAAAATATATCATCAAAATATTCGTCAAAATATTGATAAGAAAGTATTTTAAATAAAAAAATACTTTTCGTTTTTAAATAATCAACAAGTGACTAATTGTTTTTTCTATTTTAATTTTGTTTTTCATCTTGATTTGGAATTCTTATCTTTATTTTTGTCATGTTTTTACTTTTTTTTTTTCTTTATTATTCTCATATAGTTTAAGTCAACAAGTGGAAAGCCATGCCTTCTTTACAAAACATAGGTATTTTTTTTCTTCAATTAATTTGATTAATTTCTTGAAAAATTTATTAATTTTTTATTATTTAAATACATAATAATTTAATAGAAGCTGTTCGTGATGTTGTCCTAGCGAGAATAACATGTCTTGAAAAACTAGACACAGTAAAAATTAAATTAAACAGACAAAGTTGTTATAAAAATAAAAATCAAATTGTCAATGACAAAGATGAATTGTTGTTAAATGTTTGTCGTGCTTATGGACCCTCAACAACAAATAACTATTTGACAACAAAAACTGATAGTTTTACTTTGCATATTCAAGATAAATTTTCAAATAAAAATTTAGTTCGATTTGTCAAGACACCATTATACAATGTCAGTAAAAAATAATCATCAAGGCTCATTGTAAAACAATAAATTAATATAAATTTATTGATATTTTTATTCAGGAATTTTATGTGATGATTCATGGCAATATAAATCTGGGAGTTGTTAAAAAAAAAAAATGTCTATTTGGTTTAAAATTAAATGTTTACGACGGTTATTTTCAAAAAATTTACAAAATACGAGGATCAACTTTTAGACGATTAGGATCTAAATTTCAATACAAGGTTGGTCATTTTTTTACTCAAATTGTTATTGTCTATATAAAATATAATTATTTTTTATAAATTATAATAATAGATATTAAATTATTATGGACATAAAATTGGAAGTATAATTATTAGAAAACCCGATGTTCTTTTGTCGACAAAAAACACTTGTCAAATTGATTTTCCAATTACGATAAATTTACAAGGGAAAATTCTTCTAATTGCTGCAGCATTATTTTTGGTAATTATAATTTTTTTATTTACTCATTTATCAATCTATATTTTTTATGGAAATAATTTTTTTAAATATTTTTAACAGGATTATTTAGTCGAGTTTAAGAATATTTCAATTGACATAACACCGCCAATGACGTTTTAAAAAATAAATATAAAAATAGAATAATAAATAATTGTTTGACTGTAAAAATACAATGTGTTTTTTATTTTTAAAAATAATTATTATAAACTTTAGATAAAAATTTGTTTTTAAAATATTATCGCGCCAGATTCTAGAAGAAACTATTTTTTAAATGATAAATTTTTGCCTCTTATTATTAATTAAAAAATAAAAAAACCGCTGCGTATATTTGTATATACATTAAGGAAATAAAAAAAAAAAAAAAAAAAAATATCAAAACGATAAAATAATTGTTTTGTAATAAAAAATTAATGACGTTGTTACGAATGACGACTGACGTCACAAGAGTTTATCCAATGTAAGATATTATTTTGTGTCATTAATTCACTCAGTTGGCTACGTTTTTTATTAAAAAATAAAAGTAGGGGAATATAAGTTGAACAAACTGGAAGTATGTCTACAATTATATTCTGATTTCTGTGTTACAAAACTCTTTAGTCTTTCATCGAGTATTCAAGACGACTTAGATAAGCTACAAACGTCTCAGATTACCAGTGGAAAATCCTACAACGTGTATTGACATAACAAGTTTAATTCAATGTCATATTCATTTGACAATTTATTTATTAATTAAATCATGTCTTGTTGTTTTGATCAGGCATTTACATACCTATACGATCGTATGTATTTAAAAAGCTAAAAAAATTTTAACTATTGAAAAAGTTTCACAAGTTTGTAGTTGTTGTTGTTGAATGTTTTTAGGTTTTTGGCCCCAAAGAAATATTGATATTCCAGATGGCCTTGAGGATCTATTAAATATTGATAAGCTTTTTATTGACGAAAGACTTGATGGAATTGATGGTAATTTATTAGAAATAATTTATATTTTTATAAATAATTTATCCAATATTTTTTATATTTTAGTTTTTACAAGAAAATATTGTCATGCACATTGTGTAATTGTCAACATGAGTGGACAACCATTGTACTCAATTAATCATGAATCTCATGGTAAAAAACAGGACAGATCATTTCGATCAAGTTCAGTAAATTCAAAATTAAAAATTCACAATAAAAATGGAAAAGAAGTATTGATGCTTGAAAAACCAGATTATTTAAATCACAATGTAAATAAATTTATTTTTAATATTTTTTTTTTTTAAATTATAAATATATAATATTTGAATTTTCCATCAGGAAGTTAATGTTTATTCTGGAAGATTTAAATTAGGAATAATTAAAAAACATGATTACTATTCTCAACTAACAAAATTGAGTGTATTTAATTCACGAAGACGTAGAGTCTTTGAAATTAATATCGACCCATCAAATGATGTTAAACAATATGAGGTAAGCTGTTAATTAATTCATTAAAAAAACAAAATTAATCAACTGATAAATAAACAGATACACAGCACAAAAGTACCATTCCATAAAATTGGAGAAATTAATAAAAAATTTAGCGATTCAAATGGAGAATATTGTATTAATCCTGATAAATATGGAATTTATTTTTTTTCCATTGAGTTTGATGTTAAAGAAAAGGCTCTTTTACTAGCTGCACTATTAATTTTGGTAATAGTTAATAATTTAAAAATTTACAACTCTAAAAATTAAATATATTAATTTGTTTTCTTTTCAAAAAATATAGGATTCCAATTACTTTGAGTGTTGACAACAATAACTTAATGTTTTGTATAAAGAAAATCAAATAAATAAAAATAAATATTTACAGACATAAAAATAAAATTTTTCTATGAGTCATTTGGCTGATATCACAAATCCTCATTTAAATTATTCACTGACAAAGTGTCATTGTGTGATGACTAAAAGAAAATAAAATAAATTTCGTTGATTAAAATTTTTGAAAAGTGTTTTAAATTAAATTTGTATTTTAAAAAATGTCTGATCATAAATGTAAGTGTGTTATTATTTTAACAGTTAATTAATTATTTAGAAAATTATTAATTCAATTTGTATTTATTAGATAAACGTTTGCCAATAAATAGCCAATCCCAGGATGGACTGGATCTTCTTGGGTCACTTGATAAATTTTTCATTGAACATCAAAACAACAAGTGGGAACGTAAGTTTATTTATAAATAAATTATAAACATTTTTCATTAATTAATGTTTTTTTTTTGTGTTTTTAGTTTTTACTGGTAAAGATTGTTATCCAATTGTTGATGTAAATGGTAAACTTTTATTTTTCGTTCAAAAATTACCTGGAAAACCAGGTGTAACGAGATTTGGTGATTCAAGAAGTTGGACAAGTTGGATTTATGATAATGTTGGACAAGACACATTTTCACTTGAAAAATTCAATGACGGTTCTGATGATGTAAGAAAAATATTTTAATTATTTATCAAACAATTAAATTAATATTTAATTATTTTTCAAGATTGTCCAGGTATTTTTTGGTGATATCAAAATTGGTACAATTTTAAAAAAAACTTCATGGTGTCCGACTATTAATATTTTAAACGATAAAAATATTCACATATTGACGTTGAAGGGACGTCTTCTTGGTCTTGATACTCAACACAAATTCAAGGTATTTTATATTTTATAATTTACAATTTACATGTTTTTAATTTTCTTTTTTCATCAAGATATTTACAATGGATGATGAACAAATCGGTGAAATAAAACGAACATTTTCAAATGAAAAAAAAGATTTTTTTTCAAATGATGATTATGTTGCTACATTTCCTCTGTCACTTGATGTCAAATTAAAAGCTATTTTGATGACTGTTATGATCCTCATGGTTGGTATTTTGTTTTTAGTCACATTTTTTCACTCAGATAATATTTTACTTGATATTTTTCATTATTTCTGTTTGCAGGATTTCACTTATTCCAAAAGATGAAATTGTCTTATAAATTTTTTTATTTTTTAATCTCCAAAATAAAACAGACAATATAAATAATTTTTTTAATAACCAAATGGATAATTAACTGTTTCAAATAATTTTTTTTTGGCTGACAATTTACCCAACATTGCTAGTTGTTTGGAGTCATTGTGTTGGCTAGATGAGGTTCATCATAACATTTTTTATAATAAAAAAATAAAAATATTCCAACATGTTGTTTTATTTTTTATTCTTTGATTTAAATTTTGCCGCACTATATTGTATCTGCCATGACAACTCTTCTCCTCTGAGCACTTCAGACTGCGTCAGACTTCAAGTCTTCAACCCAATTGATAATTAATATATATTTTTTACGATTCCATGAGTCATAAACACACTGACAACATGATTGGAATATTCCCATTGTACACAAGCAAACGAAATAGATAAGATAAACATAAAGTTTATTTTTTTTTCAAGTTGAAAATAACTATTGACAACTGTTGTGTGTATTATTTCAAACAAAAGTACCATCTTGCCTCTGTGAACATGTTGCCTCAAAAATGTAAGACACAAATTTGTTTATAATATTATATATTACTTTGACTAGTAGGTATATAAAATATATTTGTTGTTATTTAGTTGATTGTCCACCACCAGCATACTCTGATATATCAACAGGAATACAAATGTTGATACCACTTGATAAACTCATGATAAATCATGATGTTGAAATGTTGTCACGTATTCCAGCAGGTATTTAATTATATCATCAATACAAAATATATCTAGTTGAAATAATAAAATACTGTCAATTTATTTTATAGATTTTAAACATTGCAATGTTATTGTTGATATGCTTGAAGAACCACTGTATTATTCACAACAAATACCTCGAGATAGATCAAGTGGTTTTCTTGGAGGCTCAGGAATGTGGACTAGTTTTATTTTTGATAAAAATGGTCAAGTTGCATTTAAAATGTCAAAAGTATTTGATGTAAGTTGATCTGCATCAAATAATTACATCAGTTATTGTAATAATAATTTATTGAATTTAAAGGAAGTAACTGTGTCTTGTAACGACATTAAAATTGGATCAGTCATTAAAAAATTTTCTCTCTCTCCAAATTTTGGTATTTACAATTCAAATAATAAAGAAGTATTAAAATTAAAAGGCTCTTTTCTTGGAATGAGTCTTGAGCACAAGTTAAAG
The DNA here is from genome assembly GCA_030523065.1 of Aphidius colemani. Lineage (NCBI taxonomy): Eukaryota > Metazoa > Arthropoda > Insecta > Hymenoptera > Braconidae > Aphidius > Aphidius colemani. Next base: position 11,225 of record JAPYYR010001161.1, on the reverse strand, counting down.
GTATTAATTATTTATAATTATTTTAAAATTATTTATTTTATACCTATTTGTTTATATATTTAGCTTGAAACATTGGATGGACAAGAAATTGGTCAAATTAAAAATACCTGTTCAATTGATCAGCGTTCATGCTTGACAAATATTAATTACACAGCAACATTTCCTCAAAATCTTGATGTTCATTGTAAAGCCATCATCTTGGCAACAATGATAATATGGGTAATTTTTATTTCCAGCAAAAACACTAAACTATAATTAATTCATTTTATTACAGGACTTTGATCATTCCAAATAATGAAATATAAATATCAACAAATCAATATTACCTTTTTGTTTACCAACAAAGTACTGACCGATATTCAGAAGGTGGCACCACTAAATCCAACAACAAAGTCCAAAACCAGCTGTACGTAAACAGCTGATTGTTATTTTGTTATTCTTCCCCTACGTAATATTTAAAATTTTATATAAACAAATCAAAAAGATATATAATATTATTGTAATCTCATTTAAATGATTGAATAAAATACCTGTTGAATAAATAAAAATAGTTTAATACATCATTACACACAAAAAGGTTAGAATTAATTTTTTATTATAAAAACATACCTAATATTTGTTGATGTGTTGTCATATTGATTTGTTGTTAAAGCTTTTCAGGTATGATTGGTATTGCATTGACAATTATTAGCTCAATTGTTTTAATTATTTTTGGACGTTTATTATATTTTATTTATTATGAACGAGGCCAGCCAGTCAATGATAAATCAAAAACAATAAAAACAATGATTATTCTTGGCTCAGGTGGACACACAACTGAGATGCTACGAGTTGTTAAAAATTTAAATTTTAATAATTATACACCTAGAGTGTATGTTCATGCTGATACAGATAAAATGAGTGAAAATAAAATATTTGACATTGATAATAATGATGATGATGTTAAAGTATTAAAAATATCAAGATCAAGAGAAGTTGGACAATCATATTTATCAAGTATATCAACGACAATCATAGCATTTTTAAATTCATGTGTATTTTTATGGTTTGAAAAACCAAATTTAATACTTTGCAATGGTCCTGGTACATGTGTACCAATATGTTTATCATCATTGTTATATCGTTTGTTATTTTTATGTAAAACAAGATTAATATTTATCGAAAGTTTTTGTCGTGTCAAGACATTTTCATTGACTGGTAAAATATTGTATTATTTTGCTGATGATATAATTGTTGTTTGGCCAAAACTCTGTAATGGATCCTCAAAAAATGTTCATTTTATTAAATAATATTTATAAAAATAATTATGATTTTTTCGAATTTATTATAAACAAACAAACAAACAAACAAACCTCTTTTTTTTTTTCTATATTTCAGAATGCCACATGTAAATGTCAATGAGTTGATAACTTTTAAGGATATTCCACTGGATGTTTTAGTTAAATATTGTGATGAAAGAAAAATACCAAATGAAATTAGAGTCCATTTGGAAATAATTTTAGGACAGCTAGAATCATTGATAAAAAATAATGAGTTTAGTAAAATTTTTTTTAAAATATAAATTTTAATTTGTTGATTATTTATTTATTAATTTTATTGATTATTTTTTAAAAAGTGAACTTACTGATGAATGGATTCATAATACTTTCTGGAGATTGGAGGCTTGTGTTGATCGTACTTGGGAAGCATTGAACATGGGATATTGGAAAGATGTACCAATTCGAGAAAGACATTGTTATACAATTTGCAGTGTTATGAAGGTATCAAAAAGATTTCGATTAATTAAAAGCTAATTTAATTATTAATTAGACAATTCTATTAGTGTATGTTACTGGAGATTGATTACAATACAAATGACAATAAAATTGATGAAAATGGTAAAGATAAAATGGAAGCACTTGTTGAACAAATTGACAAAGGTTTACTGCTTGGTGCTCCACTTGATGAAACTCCTGATATGTTGACTAAAATGGCATCAAGATTTAATAAATATTTTTCAGGTAATTATTATACAACTAAAAAAAAAAATGATAATAATTAATGAAGATAATTTTTGTAATTTTTTTCATAGATAAAATAGCAGAGAGTAGTATAAATATTTTAGAAAGTGAAAATGATGAATTATCAAAAGAACTTTTACCAGAATTTGGATGGATAAAAAGATACAAATGTCCATCAATGGAAACATTTTATAGAGATATTTTTGTTAAAAAAGTACCAGCAGTATTAGAAGGTAAAATTAATAATTATAATTTTTATAAATTAAATTAAATGGTTTTTAATTTCATCATAGATTGCATGAAGCACTGGAAAGCTTTAGAATTATGGAAAGATCCAAAATACTTGATAAATATTGCTGGAATAAGAACAGTTCCAATTGAAATTGGCACACGTTACACTGATGATGATTGGTCTCAGTGTCTCGTGACATTTGCTAATTTTATCAAGTCCCACATGAGCAAAGACAGCAAAACAATTGGATATCTTGCCCAGCATCAACTCTTTGAACAAGTTAATAAATTAATATTATTTTATGGCAGTTAAAAAATTATTAAAAATAAATAAATTATATTTTTTAGATACCAGAGTTGAAAGATGATTTTTCTATACCAGATTATTGTACATTTTTTGATGAACCAAGTGAGATTAAAATGCCAGATATAAATGCATGGTTTGGACCAAAAGGTACCATATCACCAAATCATTTTGACCCAAAGAATAATCTACTGTGTCAGGTATTTTTATTATTATTATTTTTTTTTTCCATTCAAATTAATATCAAAATAATTGTTCTTTTTTTTTTCAAAGGTATTTGGTACTAAGCAAATATTTTTATATCCACCTGAAGATGCTGATAATCTTTATCCATTTGAGGGAATGTTAAGTAACACAGGACAAGCTGACCCACTTAATCCTGATTATGAAAAATTTCCAAACTTTAAAAAAGCCAGTGGGACTATGTGTTATCTTGGACCTGGAGAAATGTTATTTATTCCACCAGGATGGTGGCATCATATTGTCAGTTTATCACCAAGTTTTTCCATCAGTTTTTGGTGGTAATAAAAATATAAAATTAAATTAAAGCAACAACAGCCATATTTAAATCAGATAAATAATTTTCATGACGTTCTTTGTGATTCTATTTAAATAAAAAAGAGAAAAAAACAGTTAAAACAAACAAAAAATAAATTAAATTAAATAAAATTACCAAAAGTATTGTAGCAGAAATTAAAAGTGCTTTGCATCTGGCATCAACATCAAGATAAAAATTGATTGATGAATAACATGATCCTTTAAATTGTCTCTCAATTTCTCCAATTTTAAAGTTATGTAAATTAAATATCTGCAATTATTTAAACAATTTATTATAATTATTATTCAAATAATAGTATTTTATATTTACCTGATATTTATTTGAATATTCACCACGATCAGTTGGCATTTTAATTCTCAACAGCTCATTATTTTGACAATCGAAAATTGAATATTTCGAATGACACAAATTATTTCGATTCTTAATCATATATCCAATATTTTTATCACCAGAATAAGCATATATTTTCTATAATAAAAAATTAAAATTTATTAATTAAATTATTATCAAGTTTAAATTATATTTTCTTCTTACTTTTCCATTACGATGTCTGATAAATCTTAGGACTTCTTTTCCTGTCTTGTCATGAACCTTAGTAACAATCCGTGCTTTGCAGTAAAAAATTTGCCAATAATTTTCCAAAATAGTTTGATTTAATTCGCTGGTAAAAAAAATATCATGTTGTTTTTCATCTTTAATTATACAATTTTTACGATTAAATCCTTTTTCATCGAAATACAAATGTAACGAATTATATGACACAAAATAGTCCATTTTAATCGAATACTTTTTAATGACTGAACAAATTAATTTCCTAGAAAATATATATAAATATAAAAATATATTTTTCGTCATTAATTTATAATTAAAAAAAATTTATTTTTAATTTTTAATATAATAAATATATATTTGAACTTTATCGTGTCCCAATTTTTTATTTTTAATAAATGAAAATAATTTTAAATAAATATCGACATTTTATTTTGGATTTTAAAAATATAAAAAACATTAATTTATTTTTAATTGTTTATTAAATTATTATTTTTATTATTTTTTTAATATTGTTTATAGTACAAAGAGATAAACATATTAAATTGCTTCGTTTAAAATATCAATATACAAATGCAACGTAATAATGCGTGTAAAAAGTCTAAAACAATTAAGCCAAATAAAAAGACAATTACTTTACTTTAATGGTCTTTGGAATTGGCTAATATATAAAAAAAAAAAAAAAAAAAAAAAAATACATTTATCAAGTAAACAATTGTAATAAATAATTATCAATATACCTGAATTTATTTATAAATTTTAATTTTTGTTTTTGTTAAAATGTTAATGAGACATGTCAGTTGTCATTGTTATAAAATACTTGGGACATAACAAACCATGATTCATTTGTTATTATTAATTTAATAATTTTATTATTATTATTTGGATAATTACCATCATGATTATTGATTTATCTATTTTATTATTTTTTATTTTCATCATGATTGTTTGAACATGCTGTGACATTGGAATTAACAGATAATTTAAATCCAATTTGTACTTGACGATAGACAAGCCCCTTCAAATATACTTTACCTCCTGATATTTTTAAAATTTTTATATATATATATTTATTTATATTTTATTTTTATTTTTTTTCCACATATAAAGCTTCTTCTTTTTGTTATAATTTATAACATAATAGCAACGGGTAATCTTGGATTCTGATGACTCAAACGTCTTATCTATTATCTGAAAAAAGAATAGAAAATCAAGCAGTTTTTTGTGACCTTAATCAACGACTTGAGGCAATTAAAAATATATAATTATATTTATATCAACTTACGCATTTAATATAAGTATAAATAAATTTATTATATATTTTTATGATTATGCATCAGTTGTTGTTGTATAAATTGTTTTTCCATTTTTTTTAACAGCAACTTCAATGGAACTTGAACTTTTTACATGTTCACTGTTGTTATCAACAATTTGCATGTCCAATGAATCAGATGATATTCTTCTTTCACTATTAAATTGTCCTCCAGATGTTTGTCCATCTTTGACATTATTAAGTGAGTCTGAATAACTCAATGATGGAAAATCAATTGTTGTTTTTAATTCCAATGAATCTGTACTTCTACACATTAAATTTTTTTTTTCATCATCAACATCAACTTCAAGTGAATCAGTACTAGTTTCCATAGCATTAACATCACGATTTTTAATCAATGAATCACTATCACTTTCTAATTGTAAATTAATATTAAATGGTGGCTCAATTTTATCAATATCTGTTGCTTCAATTTGTGATATATCATCTGTTGTATCATCCTGTCTATCATATTTTTCAACATTTGCCTGTGCTATTCTAATTATTTCATCAATTTCCATAATACGTTTATCATAATCATCTGATCCTGATGTACCTGGATTAAATGTAACACTTGTTGTTGTTGTTGTTGTTGTGGTTGTTGTTGTTGTTGTCATGGTCGTTGTATTTGTTGCTGTTATTATTGCATCATTTGTTATAATTCTAGGTCTTGTTAAATTTTCTAATCTAAAACGATTTTCTGGACTTTCATGATCAAGTAAATCTTCTTCTTCCTTGGCACGTATTTCAATAATATGTGCTTCACGACATGCTTTTTCTAAACCTTCAAAATCTTTTAATGAAGACACTGATACATCATCACCATGACCAGAACGACTTGTAATATATCTTCTTGGTAAACTGCCACCATTATTAACTGAATCTTGTGATCCACATGTTTGTAATTTTCTACAATTATCACCAACAATAGCAAATTCCATATTTTCAAATTCTTGCAATGAATTCATTGATATATTATCATTTTCAATTGAACGGGAAAATTGTTTTTTACCAGCAAGTACATCATATTCAGCACCATAACTACCTCCTTTCATACTACCACTACTTCCAATTGAACCTTTGTGACTACCAAAACTACCAAAACGACTACTACCAGCTTCAAAATCAGCCATTTCTTCTTCTTTAATATCCTCAAGTGGTCCTCTGTCATATTCTAATTCATAATTTCTTTGTTCTTGAAATTGCATTTCCATCCATTTTTTATGATCAAGCTCTTCGTCAGATAATGATTGTGAATATTGTTCATCATTTGATACTTGTGGTGGACTTTCTTCTGATTCAAAATCAAATAAATCATTATTATGTGATAATTTTGAATTTGATATTAATTGTGAATCATCATTTTGTTTAATAACAATTAAATTTTCTAAATCTTTATCATATTTTTTTATTGATGTAAATGGTAAAGTTTTTATTGTTATACTTTTTCCCTCAGAATCAAATTCTTCAGCTTCTTTTCCTACTTCTTCAATAACAACAAAATCATCCATAATATCTGGCTTATCAACAAGCTCAAATGAATCACTATCTGGTGAATTACGATCTAATTTTTCTCTCTCAATAACAGTTTCAATTGACATACCAGATGTTGATGATGTTGACATACTTGCCTGTTGTAAAATTGATCTTTTTGTTAATAACAATGTCTCATTATCATCTACTGTTGTTAATGATGTCATTTTTAATTCAGATTGATCAATATCATCACCAGTTGATTGTGCTTCAATTGGTTTAATTTTAATTTCACTTGATGATGAATCAATTATTTTTTCACTTATTCCCTCGGAAAATACATCGACTGTTGAAGTTTTAAGATCATCATCCTCACTGATAATAATACTAGATGTTACTTTTGTAGATTGATCATCTGTTGAACCACCAAATTGACCAGCCACAGAAGAAGAATCCTGATCTTCAGAGAGTTGCTCAAAAATCATTTCAGATGATCGTTTCATTGTTCGTGGTAATCCATCAGTACTTTTTTCAAATGATCCATTGAGTGGAATATCATCATCATTTTCAAGTACCAATTCAAGATTTTCATCAATTTCATCTTTATCTAATTCAGCTTCTGATGCAACAAGTGTATCAGTATGTTCACTGGTAGCATCAATACTTCCAAGACGACCAGAACTAAATGAATTTAATGATTTCATTGATTCACGTGAGCTCATAGTTGACATTGCACTTTGATAATCTTGAGATGTTGGTCGTGATGCTGTAGAATGTTCAATTGACATTAATGCAGTCTCATATTCAGATACTGTACCTGATAATAATCCAGCAGCTGATTGAAGTGCCTCAATGTCAGATGAACTTGGTCTACTACCACTACCAATATCATAATCACATGATTGATAATTACTACTCTCTGAACTTGAGCCACCACCTTCGCTAATATCAGTATTTAATTTTCTAACAACTCTTGATGGTTTTTGACGTCGTCTTGGTGCTGGTTTTGGTGGAACTGATAATGATGAAATTAATTCTTTATCTTTATCTGGATCTGAACCTGATCTACTTGCTGGAACTGGTACGTGATCAATTATTTTACTACTTTTTTCTGATTCTTCATCTTCTTCGTAGCCTTCTTCTTGTGCCTCTTCTTCTTCTCCTTCTTCATCCTCTTCTTCTTCTTCTTCTCCTTCTTCTTGCTCTTTATTATCATAAAATTTATCTTTTTGAATATTTGACTCTTCTTTTTCTATAATACGTGGTTTGGCTATTGGTGATTCTGATTCATGTCCATGATCATGCTCAAGTGTTGATGGAGCCTCGTATAAAAATGGCAAATCATTGGAAGTTGTTTCTGGTTGTAATTTAAATTGAAATTCAGATGGTGACTCTTTTATTGGAAAAGGAGTATTACTATTTTCACTCAGCTCTTCAATGAGATCTTGTTTAGCTGCTTCAAGTGATTCTTTAATTTCATTAATTTCTTTTTTAACAACTTCATCAAGTACAGCTATTGCATATCTTGCACTTAAATCAACATTTTTTATTTCTTCTTTTTTTAATTTTAATGAAATTTCATTTTTCATTTGATTTTGATTTTTTTCTAAATATTTTTTCTTTTCACTTAATTCATTGTCTTTATGTAATTTATTTTTTACATCTTCTTGTGTATCAATTTCTTTTTCTTCTTTTTCTTTTTTTTCCTTGATCGCTTCTTCAACATTGAATGTTTCTTCAACAACAGCAGGAATAATATTATGAATATTTACATTAATATCTGAATCAAATATCATTTCAGTTAATTCAGATGATTTTTCATCAAAACTAGATGGTGAAATTTTTATTTTTTTAACATTTTCTAAACTTTGTTCAACAAGTTCAAGCTCTGAATCACTTTCAGATAATTTTCTTGGTGTTACTGGTATTTTTTCATCAGTTGGTGTTTTAGCTTCATATTCTCGTTGCAATGTTGCCACTAATTCTTGACAACTTATATCCAATTTATCTTCAACCATTTCATGCTCAATTTCTCTTTTATTTAATGATAATGATGATGATGATGGTGGTGGTGATGGTGATGATGGTGGTATAATATTAAAACGAGTTGATATACTGGCTGATTCATAATTATCAGACTCTTTAACAGAGTCAATGGTACTGATGTCTTCTGATGATCTCGTTGCTGATTCATCATGTGACGATGACATACTCTGTTGCATAATTATACTTGAGTGATAATCATCAAGCTCCTTGTCAAATGCCAGTGATGGTTCAACAAATTCATTAATTGCAATTTTTTCACTGCCAATTGTCCAATCACAATCAGTTTTTATTTCAAGTTCAGCAACTTTAATTTTTGGTGACACAATTAATGGAATTATATTTTTATCAATACTTTTTGTGTCTAAATGAGATAATTTTTCAGGTGTTTTATCTGGTTCCATTGAAGAAAATCCAGCGTCATCACTTTCAACAAGTTCAGGAAAAGTTTTTGATGAATGTATTATTGGACTGAGACTTCGAAGATCATGGACAAGTGATGACTCAGACATTGTACTAGGACTACATGTCAAGTCTCTATCTTGACCAATTTTATCAAGAGAATTCATTGCATGTGATTCATGAAGTTTACCAAAATCATTTTCACGTAAATGACGTTCACTGAATGATAAATCATCCACTTCATCTTCTTCACGATGATGTTTTGGATCGTCAATTTCAATTGATGAAACATCAATTGAATCTTGACGTGTATTTTCTTGTGGTTCAATAATTTCTAAAACACGAGCACCTGTACTTTCATATGCTTCAAATCGTATTGGTGATATTTTATCTTTTGTCAAATCTACTGCTGATGAATCCCTGGATAATTCAATTTTTAATTTTATTGGATGATCTTGTTTTTCTGATTCAAGAAGTGATGATGATGGAAAACTTTCTTCGTCTTTTGTTAAATCATCACTGATACTTGAACTTTCACGATTTGAATTTTCTGATAAATCTTTGTTGCCCAACAGTGACAGCCGAATTTGTTCAACACTTTCTATAACTTGTGCTTGACTCTCTTTTCTTTTTCCTCCAATTAAATTTTCAAATTTTTCAGTTAAATTATCTGCCAGCTGATCGTCATAATCTTCAGGTTCATTGTCAATTTTATCATCATTAATTTTTTCATTACTTGATTCTGGCAATTTATGATTTAATCCATCAGAACTTTCTGATCTTTTAACAATTTCTTCCTCAATTTGTTGTACAATATTTTCAGCAATATTTCTTGCTTCGTGTTCTTCAAAAACTCGCTGTTGATGTTCTTCAAGAGTTTCAGATGCTTGAGAATAATCTTGTGATGATGTTTCACGTGATGGATACATTTTTGTTTCATTTCTTTCAGTTGACTCAACATATGATTGTTCACCAGTTACCGCAGTTTTTAATTCATCACGCAAACTCATTCCCAAATCAAACATATCAATGTCCTTATGATCTGATATTTTTGATGTATCTTTTTCCAATGACAATGCCATGTCAATTTTTTTATTTTTTATAGTACTTGAGCCAGTTTCTTGTACAAATTTACCTTCATCATTGTCACGAGATTTAATTCTTTCCTGGTCCATTGCTAAATTCATTGATTGTGATGCTGATGCGTTGATAAATTGTTTATCACCTGTTACAAGAACTGATATATTTTGTGTCTGATTTTTATCAGTTATTTTTTGACTAGAAAGTTTATCTTCCACTATTTCATCATCAGTTTCTTTTTTACAAATTGATTCTATTTTTTTTTCTTCTAGCTTTTGGTCTTTTTCTTGAACTTTTAATATTTTTTCATCACCACGAGATATTTCTGATGATATTATTTCTTTTTTCTCAAGAAGCTTTGATTCTTCATGATCAACTTTTGAAGTTGTTACACCAGGTGCTGCATTAAATAGACGTTCCATCTCCTCAAATTCTTTCAATGCTTCAACTGGATCAGTGAATGTTTTTGTTATTGTTTGTGATTGAGTTTTTTTTTCAGACATGTGTGTTTCAGTATGTTCAGATTTTTTTTCAGTTATTTTTGTTGCAGTAATGGACGTATCATGTTTACCAGTTTTTTCAAGTGATTTTGATGGTCCTGATTCACCAAATTTCATCTTGGGAATTTTCGATTCTATTTTTGATTTGGCTTGTTTATCTTTGTCGTTTTTCGTCAGGGATTCTCGGCGTGATGGAATTTTTGATTCTTTTGATGAATCTTTGTCAGATAAATCCGAAGGTTCTCGTTTAAAAACTGGTATTTTTGAATCTTTTTTAAATAAATCAGATGGTTCACGTTTTAATGTTGGAATCTTGGAATCTTTTTTCGTTAAATCAGATGGTTCTCGTTTGAAAGTTGGAATTTTCGAGTCTTTTTTTGATAAATCAGATCCTTCACGTTTCATCGCTGGTATTTTTGAATCTTTATTTGATAAATCCGAAGGCTCTCGTTTTAAAGTAGGAATTTTTGTATCTTGTTTTGATAAATCAGATGGCTCTCGTCGGAGTCCAGGCATCTCTTTGGGACTTGATGCACTTGATGTCGAGTCTTTCTTTGTCAAATCTGATGGTTCTCGTTTGAAAATTGGAATTTTTGAGTCTTTCTTGGATAAATCTGAAGGCTCTCTTCTTAGTCCAGAAGATTCTCTTGTAATTGGAGAACCAGGAGTTGCTGATTTTTTCTTTGAAAGATCTGATGGTTCACGTTTTAATGTTGGAATTTTTGTGTCTTGTTTTGATAAATCTGATGGCTCTCTTCTTGGTCCAGGAATT
>JAPYYR010001160.1:0-29281 GCA_030523065.1 Aphidius colemani | reverse complement strand
CATGATCTAAATTTTCCATTTAAATTTCGTCCATTTCAACAATGTAGTTTTGATCGAAAGGATAAAAAAAATATTGAATATATAATAGTTCAGATGTTAATAACATAAAACAAAACAAAATAGATCTGGCTTTTGATGACATGCCATATACAATATCAGCACCAAAACAATAATCTGCTCATTAATACAATAAAAACACCTTTATTTTATTAATTGCAGAAATAAATATAATAGTAGAGGTCCAAAACCAAAGGATAAAAACTATTCATAAAACATCAAATCATTTAGGGCTTTATTTAAGTTTAATTTCACCCTTTAATTTTAAGAAAATAACTATGTATACTTAAAATATAAGAAATCAATAAATAAACTTTTAAGAAAAAAAAAAAAAAAGTAGAGCATCAGACTTTTAATCTGAGGGTCCAGGGTCTTTTTTTTGTTTTTGCTATGAACAACAGGGCCCGGTAAACTCAGGCCCAAAACCAGGGTCCTGACCAAAAAAACTAGCACATGATCTAAATTTTCCATTTAAATTTCGCATGATCTAAATTTTCCATTTAAATTTCGTCCATTTCAACAATGTAGTTTTGATCGAAAGGATAAAAAAAATATTGAATATATAATAGTTCAGATGTTACGGTTTGTCAGTTCTTTATTCATGAAATGACATAAATTAACTTTTCGCAAATCATTCGATAGAATTCATTATTCATATTGCCATATATGAATAAAATATTTTGACGTTATAAAAAATATTTTACAGTGAGAAAAAAGTGTCAGTTAACGAGAACTAATAATGCTTCTGTTAGAATTTATAGTTTATAAATTATTATTTAATATATATTTATTTAATTAAATCTGGAATAATATAAAGGAATAATCTGAAAGAATATAATAAGGTAGACTTTAATATATTATCAATTATTTCTTTAATCAAAGCTATACGTATAGGGAGACCGTGTCAATGCTAATGTGTACCAGACAAAAGTCCCAAATATGTTTAATCTCTACTTCGTTTCATAATTACTTCTTGTTTATTCTAAAAGAAATAAAATCATATTTCCAACAGCTTCGTTAATTGCTCCAAATATAGATTTAATATTATTCTATTTTATTATTATTATAAATTTTCTTTTTTTCCATCAGATTTAGGTCGATAGTTTGTGCAGCTATATTTTTTTTCAAGTAGTTCCATCATATCTCTATCACATTTTTTATTTTGTTTCAACAGAACCCCAGTTGCTCAAGGAGCTTTAGCCCATTTTTTTTTTGTCTCTTTTCTCGATTATATTTCTTTTTTAGTCATTTTTATTATTTTTTGTTTCTAATCGTCTGTCTGGAAGATCTTGCCACTAGCATCCTTTTTTTTTTTGTCCTGACCCTTTTAAAAAAAAAAAAAAATCGTACACTGAAAACGTTCGTTGACCTTACTTTCCTTCATTTTTATTCCCGAAAAAAAACCTCTGTCCAACAAAAAAATTAAACGAAGAAAAAAATCTCAATTTAAAATTACTTAAAAAATCCTGTGAATAAAATCAAACTGAGAACTTCAGTTTTCTATTTCATTCTAGATCTTTGTGTAAAAATATTCGTTAATAAAAAATTTTTGGCAAAAGCAATAATGCTGAGCTGGAATTTTACGATAAAGAAATAGACAAATAAAACAAAAAATTCAATTGCACTATTGAAAGACTCGCTTGCGAAGCCAAGCATCAAGATAGAAAAAAAAACATACAAAAAGATGGAACTCTTTCGGCTGTTTGTATAGGAATCTTGCTCGATCTAAAAAACTTTCTCTAGCAGATTAAAAAGCGCTCATCAAGTACAGTTCTACTTATTAAAAATTCGGTTTTTTTTTTTTTTTCATTTGAATGCGTTTAATTTTGCATTGAAAAATTCTGAAGACCAAAATAGACAAGTTAATTTGTATGTCACTGATGAAATTCTTTATGTGAATTTAAATCTGTATAATTTTTTTTTTTTTATTTTCAATTAGGAAAATTGATGTTTTATAGTTCATAACAATAGCTCGCTTCCTTCTATTTGTTTGGGTATCAAATCATGAATACAATCCTCATTAATTTAATTTTATCGATCACTATCTCTTTTATAATATTTTTTTTTGCCTCTTTTCATGTTTGATTTTTTATCAATTTTTTTTTCTATTGATTGACATATTAGATTCAATAAAATTAAACAGAATAGTGTATTGGAATATATTTGCTACTATATATATATACATTTAATTTTTGTTCACAAATGTCCGATGTGTTTCCGGCCAGACGAGACACGAGTGATACGATTTCCTCTTTCCATTCATGCTCATTTCAATTGCTATCAGTGCCTATATAGAGATATCATGCATTTTACATGTACAAATGTATAATACAGATATACAGTGTTCATTATAACTCTGTCTGTAGCCATTTTGTGCTTATGCGCATTTGTAAAATGGTCGATCAAACCTTTTTATACAACAAATGTACCTAGTTTTTTCAAATCCAGATGCTTCTTCTTCTTCTTCATCAACAATCAAAGTATTTTTTTTAATAGAAAATAATTATTATTTTTGTTGTATGTTATGATAAATTCAATTGCTCATAATCAGCAATTACCCCTATTGCAATAATGACATACAATTTAATAATAATAAACGTATCTATATCCTACAAACACAAGTCCATTTATTTACGCATTAATAATCATACAAATTACTTTTTGCATCAATTTAACCGTGAACACAAATATCATCAATAAAATTATTAATTTATGTATTTCTGTGTTTATTGAAAAAAAAAAAATCAGATAACTATCAGTTATTAATATCAAAAACTCTGAATAAGTTGAAACCTTTTAGCATTAAAAAATTTAATAAATTTATTATTTAGCAGAGAAAATTATCGTATTAACAACCCATAATAAAATTATAATTATAATTATAATTGAAATATCTATATAATCTTTTGCATCAGACTAATAAAGATATGACAGATGAGAATGAAAAAAGAATAATAAAATTTGAGTACAGTCGTTAAAGTGGTAGACATATCATTTCAAAGTGCTTTTTTATTTTATTTTTTATTTTTGCACCTATACCTTCGATGAGAAAAGAAGAAGGTGTGTATAAGTTTGAAAATAAAAAAAAGAAAAGCACAAAGTTGAGAAAGTTGTCGGTTAGAAACTATAAGATTGGATGACGATGGAATTGTCCCTGAGGAAAAGCGTCTACGTTTTTTTTTTCTTATTTTTATTCTACTTGTTCTTCAGCTTGTTGCATACTTTCATGTAATATATTTACCCCCTCAACCCTTTTTATTTTTTTTCTTTATTTATTTCTTCTTATTTTTCCTTTGTTACAGCTGTTTTTTATTTTTATTTTTGCATATTTCACCCCTGTGGACTTGTAGACATTAAACTCACTCACTCTTTTGTATACCAATTCAATGTTTAAAATATATATACATTGGCTACTGCCAACACGTTCACCAACCCCATCAACCCTCTCATCTACAAGGATATATACATGAATCCAATTCCATCGTCTATTGCTTCAGATACACGTTTCCAATGCAACTTGCATTCACATTTTCCATACTTCAAAGTACCTGAGATGTGAATACGAATTTTCTCACAGTCACTTTTATTTTTTCAAAAGGATTTTTCACTTTTTATCCATTTTTCTACGGACATTTTACCAATTTATTTTATTTACTTTTTAAAATATTTTCCTTTATTCTTTTCAATTTTTTTATATTTATATTTATTATCATTGTTAGTTTTTTTTTTTCATTTATTTATTTCACTTGGAAAATTACATTTAATTTTCATTTCAGCGAGTGTTGTTTTTATAAAATATACTCGGTGCAATGTAATTTTATTTATAAATAAAACTCGATGAATTTTTTTATTATTTTCAACACACATAAATGAGTTGGAAAAGGAAAATTAAAGTTTATTTTTTCTTCTGCCTACAACAGTGTACAGAAAATATTTTATTACGTAAAGCAAAAAATAGTTTTGACAAAAATTTAATGAACTGATTTTTTTTTTTTTTTCATCAAGTTCTTTTGTTTGATAATTAAAAAAAAGTAATAATAATAATTATGGTTAAAAAAAAATACATTCTATATATAAAAAATTGAATTAAAATTTATGAAAAATAATATTTTTTATTAATTAATTTCACTTGTTAATTTAGATTGCTCGTTGATGAAAAATATTAAATAAATCAAATATTGTAAATATTGATGTACAAAAAGATAACCTATATAAAATCGATATAATAATTATAAAAAGATAATGAACGAGTCATCGGGGATGATGCATAATGCATACATGTTGAGGGTTAATTTTGTTGCGCCCAAGAGAGACTAAAAGAGGACTGTAAGTAATAAAAAAATAAATGTTTAAAATTACCACAAATTAGAATCTATCTATAGCACATAGATGTTTAATTTATATATAGCGATAATTATACATGATGAGAGAGCAAGAGAGTGAAGAGACAAGGAATGTTTTTGCATTAAACAAGAGGGTTGACTTTAGGGATTCAGGTTATGCAAGGGTTAACTCATGCGTACAAGCCAACTCATGGTCAGGCATCTAGTCAATAGCAAATTATTGTTGTTGTTGTTATTGTTATTATTATTGTTGTTATTGTTATGGAATGTTTAGTAGTTATATCAGTGGTCAGGGTCTAAAGACAGCCGTTGTATTTCCGCTTGTTGTTTTTGGTGGTGGTGAACTGAATTACGTGTCTAGACTATCAATGTTTTAGCTTTTTATTTTCAATTATTTTTATTATATCATGTATAGCTAATGTACACGTGCTTAAAGTTCATTTGATTTGTTTTTTTTTTAATATACTCTAGTAGTTAATTAAAATGATTGAAATGTTTCTTTAGATGAATTTTAATATATACATTTTTTTTTAATGAAAATTGAGTAGTTAAAATTGGTCATTCGAAGTTTTATGGTATTTTGTTGTAATCAATTTGATTGGTAATAAAAAAAAATAATAATTTTATTATTATTAGCAGTATTTTTTTATCATTAACGATTTTCTTTAGAAGCTTTTTATTTTTTTTTTTTTATTTCGAAAGAGGACATTTATCATGGTAGAATAAACACGTTCCAGTTTGAATTTATGAATAAACATTGGTCTTCTGTGGTTGGTTTTTGGGGCTGAAAAATGCAAATTTATTATAAAAAAAAAACTATTAAATTAAGAAAGATATGAACAAAAAAAAAAATAAATAATACCGTTATTTGTTTGTGTTAGTGGAAAGAATATTATTTGCATGAACAAAAAGACAAAAAAAATTGTATATATTATTTTTAAAAATCCATTAACAAAATGATATTCAGATGATGAAAAATTGATAAAAAAAATAAGTTAAATATCTAGAATGAAGCTGATTTGAAAAGTTTTTTTTAATCTTTCTCTTATATATTAGTTGGATGAATTTAATTTGACCTATATTAATGTTGCTGGTGTTTCGTTGTCTTATTTTTGTCTTCCAAAGAGACACATTATATATGTCAACTTAATCAATATTTATCGGTTTAAATATATAAAACACAGTCACTTTTAACAATTTATTTTCATCACTTGAGCTGGTTGGTAACAATTTTTTCTCATTCTTAACCACAATTACTTATTTTTTGATAAAACAAAAAGGAAAATAATAAATATTTTATTAAATAAAAAAAAATTCCATTTATAATTCGACATAAAATGAAAATCTTTGGTTATTAACTTGACTTGTTTTTCTCAATCATTTTTGCAAATCAAGCTATGAAGAAAAATAAATTATACGCTTTTAATGCTATTCGATAATAATAATTTTTTATTTTTATTATTTTCTTGTGATAGAAATTGTGATAGTATCTTTGGCACGCATGTTCATGACCGTTATAGACCTAAGGGTAAGCATAAAGTAATAAATCATGTTGTAAGGTGAATAAAGATATTTTATACAATCCATCAGTAGCACCACCACCACCTCCAACACTACATTAGATATTTTTAAGTTGCTGTCAAGTTTATTCTGTGGTCACGGAGGTAACGATAGCCATCCTGAAAATTTTGATATATATTTTATAAACACCAAGGCTTAAAAATAAATGGTAAAGTTTTAATTGATTGCAAAAGAAAGACAACAAAGTCGTAGACAAATTAGTAAACCTCAATTTTTTTTTTATGACACTGTTATATTTTTATTACAAAAATTATTTTTTTTTCATCATGCCTTTGAGTATTTTTTCTCCTCAGCTATGACTTTGTTGTTGGTAGATTTTCCTGGAGGAATGCATTGCCATTGTTCGTCAAAGCCATTTTGAAATATTAGCTCTATATAACGTAGATTTATTAAAAAGAGAAAATAAAAAAAATCATAGAAAAAGCTCGAGTGAGCTTTCAGTAGGATATATTTCAAGTTATGTTTTTTTATTTTTCATTATTTTCTTTTTTCAATATTTTTTTTTTTTTGTGACAATAAACACATAAATATTTATGATATTCCATTTAAGCTGAAAAATGTTTTACCTATATTTTCAGTATTGCAATATTTTTTTATCGAATTTATTGGAACAATATTAAAGTATAAAATATATTTATAAAAATTCTTGAAAATTAAATTTTATAAAATAAAAATAAATCTTTATTTTTTTTTATATCTGTTATCATGTTTCTATATGTAAAAATCTATTCAAAATGAAGAGCTTTAGTTAATCGGATTTAGAAATATATATTCTTGAAGCTTTTGTTAAGTAGCATGTTCATAAAAGGTTATAATTTTCTTTTATCTTGCTAAATGATTGTGATAATAATTTCTGCATGACCCCAATTTTTCTGACAAAGCAATAAGTCAAAAAAGAAATAAAATAATTTACTTAATTTACATTTAAAAAGTCTTAATAATAATTATCGTAGCATTAAAATTTTTCTCTTATTTTAAAATAGCAGACATTATTTTAATTATATAAATTTTTTTTACATTTAAATATAATTTTGTTAAAATCAATTGGGTCAGTTTATTTTTATGAATTAATAATTGTGGTTGTTTGATGATTTTTTGAATTACATTTTCAATGCTTTTACTAATCTTCGAGAGACAAAATAGTCAAGAACATTGGTATATATATATTGAGAATGAATATTCATGGATTGATATATATGTGTTTAATAATCAGCCTGGCTTTTCATATCCTACTAATACAAATATGACTAAATCGCAAGTGTCATAAGCTCTCTTGATTCATTCAGCTTATACATAACACCTTCCTTTGATATATCCAAACTTAATGACCATTATGACACGTCTCTCATTTGTGATAATCTTTGTTCTTCCCTCATTTATTTTTTAATTAATTCAATATGATTTTTAAAACCAGGTTCTTAAGTTTTTTTAAAAATAATTTTACTGGCCATAAAAATAAACTTGTTGTTATCTTTTTGATCTTGAAAAATAACTGACGTAATTAACTCTTGATTAAAAAAATTATTTTAACTGAAATAATTATAATAACAGCTGTCGAAATTTATTGATAAATTTAAAGATCATATAACTTTGTCACCTGGTTTGTGTCCAATAAATTTACCATAAAATTCTTTCACAAAAATGGTAAAAGTTTTAGTTGCTAAAGTTTTTGTGATACTTTTAAAAAATGCAGTAAATATTTTCATGAGAATATTAATTTTGTGCTTGTGTAATTTAATAACTAATTAATCCTTGCAATCCTTTTTATATTAAAAAAAATCCTCAATTAACTTTACTACATTTATAAAAATATTAATTTTTAAAACTTCAATAAGTAAAATAGTAAAAAAAAGTGTTTAGAAAAATGAAAAATAGATGAAATTTTTAATAGAAATTTTAAGTTAATAATCGCGTGTGTGAGTTAAGTTTTACTTGATTAAATATGAAACCCATGAATTTTTACTTTTGTTTTGTTTTTAAATTTTATTTTGACTTGATATCACGCAAGGGGTAATCTAGAATGCAAAATTAAAAAATATTAGCGTGAGAATTTCTGGCCAGGATGATAATATATATAATATTCGCTTCGATGATCCGTCAGTAGTTTGAGATTGGCTTGTACATTGTGTTTATCATCATCTTCCTTCCCCTAAAATTATTCTAAAATTATACACTAGAATATTTTAACGTCATTATTTAAATTTATTATTCAATCATAATTCAATTTTTTATTATCTCAATGATACTTAAAATTTATTTACAAGTGAATTTAACATTCCAAATGATTTTATTGCAAAAATTAATTGAATTAAAGTCATTTTCAACAAAGAAAAGTTGATAAAATATAAAATATATTTAAAATTATAAACTGGCTAAAAGTTTTAACGGATATAGTAGTGCATCATGTGAATTTAGCCAAGTGCAAGAAATTCATGATTCTAAAATATAGCAAAGATTTACCAGGTGGAACACTATTTCGCCTTAAAAAGTTTCATTGCACGATTTCAACTGAGCAATCGACTAAAAGGATATATAAGTCTTTCTCAACAAATTTTACATTCAAATATATATTTTCTATTGTAACAACTTGAATTACTCGAATCGTGTCTCATAATTTTTTGTAAAAATATAAAATTAAATATAAAAAATAATCAAAATTTAAATACAAAACTCATTTATTTTTCACATTCAAATATAAATATTAATCAAATGAAAAATTTGTAATAATAAACTCTTTTTTTAAATTTAAAGCTTAACATTTTTCATAAAGAATTAAAATGTAAAAAAAAAAGATAAAGCTTTTAGAGCATTTTAGACAAAATGCTTTTAATTTTCAGTACAATGATCTTCCGGATATCTTGAAAAACCTCACTTACCATGACACTGTTTCATTGTCTCGGAAAATTTTCAAACTTTATTATAATAATAAAAATTATTCTATAATTTTCTTTTATTAAATTTTTATATTCATCATATTACCTGGATAACATTTTCTGTCAAGTCTACCTTTGTCCAAACTTTCATCTCTGAATGTCAAGAAAAAATATAATTAATTATATTTTTTAAACAGGTGTTTTTTTAGTACTTCAACATACCAGTATGATTATTCATTCAACGAAAATTCCTCTGGGTGTTATCCATACTCATATAACATCTACTTGACTGACTCACTCATTTTAATAAATTTTTTTTTTACCCTCTCGTATGTATAAAAAAAAAATGCCACAAGCTAATTTTGGCCCTCGAAGATGGAATTTACCCTAAAATATAAATACAGAAAATTTTCACTACACTGGGGTTGAAAAAAATGTATTTTATTTATGCAAATGATTGAATTTTTTCCAGTAAATTCTCAATCAAAAATAAATATTTCCAATTATTTTTTAGACTATATACACTATCATATCAAAGATAAAAAAATGCATCTAAATTTATTTTTTCTTCTTATAATTTTTTATTTTTAATACATTGTTTAAATAATTTAAAAAGATATTTGTTTGATTTTGCGTTTTAAATTAAAATTTTCTATTATCTTTTCACTTTTATATTATTTAAATTATATTTTCTGCTTTTTTTTTACTATGTTCTACTGAACGACTAATTATTCTCATTGGTCTTTGAAGAGCCAGTTGAAGATAATACATAGCGTGAAAAAGAAGGCGTTTTAAAAAAATTAAGGTCGACTTGTTCATACTAACCAGTCCGTGCTATTTGCACACATGTATAGTTCAAGATAATGAATATTAAATTTTACATAGAATAATAATAAATTAATAAAAAGAAAAAAAAGCTTAAATAATCATTTTTTAATATAAAAATTTTTAAATAATTTTTTTGCTTAATTATAATTAGACGAAAAAAAAAAAACTTTTAAATTTAATTATTCATTTATTATTGTTGTTGAAGTTGACATCAGTGTGTACATGTTTTTTGTTGTATGAAAAAATTTACAATCGAAAAAAATTCCAAAGTGCGAAAGGTTACAGGGCAATAAATAAGCTCGAGCAAAAAATAAATAAAAAATAAATAAAAAAGAAAAAAGAGTTATTCAGGAAGTAAAAAAGATAGATGAGATGAAAAAGGAAAAGAAAATATATATGAACATGAAAAAAAATTCTACCCTTTGTCTGGACAAATATATAGCTCTATTTTTTCAATTCCATGTAAAACATGTAATTAAAAAAATATCGTTTTAAATGAAATAAAATTAATATATTATTATTTACTTTACTTGGTATAAGATTTTTGTAATTGCATGAATTCATATATTGGATTTGGGCCAACCTGAATTGTGCCAAGAGATCTGGCTCAGTTACCACCAAGTTGTGCCTTGGCAACACAATTCTCTCACCTTTTTGTTTTTCTACTTGTTCTTGTCCTAAGACATATGTTTATTTCGAGTAATTTTTTCAGAGCTTTTTTTAAATTTTATTTCAAGAATAAATGATTAATTTTTAATGACCAAATCCAGTTACAATTACTGATTTTTTAAGCTCAAAGAAAATTATAATTCAATCATATTTTATCAGCTCTAAATAATTTTAATATAACTTTTTAAAAAAATTTAAATTTAAAATGTAATTAATTAATATTTATTTATTAATTAATTTTTCATAGAAATATTTTTTTTTTGCTTTAAAACATTCATGATATTAATAATGGTTCACTTGGTTCTCAGAATAAAAAAAAGTTATAATTATCATTTCAAATTCAAGACACACACACGTATAATTTAAATAAATTTTTTATTTAATATCAAATAATTATTAAATAAATTATACACTATACATATTCTGTAGCTTGATAAAAAATAATTATAAATTTATTTTATATTCTGTATATAAATTTTTATGAAAAGATTTTTAATTAAAAGAAAAAGTTTTTTAAAAATTGAAAATAATGAAATTGTTGGTATATTCCTCGTTTATTATTTTAAAAAAAATATTTATTTAACATTGAATTATCATTAGAATAGAGCCTTTTGATTTGTTATGTGGAAATAACTTCTCTTTTGTGTAAATTCTCAGCAGTATGAGCAATAATACTTCCTCAATCGTTGTGAAAATTGCATTTTAACAATAGTTGTTTGTTGTTATGTATACACTTTATAAATATTTAGAATATATTTTTCAAAATTCATCAAATAGTTTTTCTATTTTACATCACAAATTCATTAACTAATTTTCGCTGAATCGATTAGATATATTTAAATTTCCATTATAAATAACACCAAGTGTCATTGCACCAATATTTTTTTTTTCTACAAAAATAAAATTTATCGATATTTCATTTCCCAGTACGTGTTTGCTGAATGGTAAAATTTTTACTCGTCCAATAAATAAATTTAAAAAAAAAGAAAATCACAAATGCAATTCGAAATTCTTTTTAAATATTTTTTTAAGTTTTACGTTTTTATTTCACATAAAATTAATTCCATATAGTTTTTTTGTTTTTATAAATTTTTAAGCAGCTGGGATTTCAAGATTCTTGAATATTTAAAAAATTCAGCCTAAAGAGATTCCTTTTTTTGCATAAAGCTTTAACAATGCTCAGAATACTGGGCATTGCTCTCCACGTAAACTCACCCAATTCTTTATATTTTTTTTGGCCATTAACATTTTATATTTTCTTTTTATAAAGAAAATAATAAATGGAAACTTTTGTACAAGCACAAAATGCATACAAACATGTACTCGTAGATGCAGGTACACAAAAGTATATTAGTTTGTATAACAGCTTTTGTAATATCGCCTAAACCATCCTAAACTACAAAACTTTATACGTACAATTTTCAAGTATCTATTTTACAAAACAAACTTGAAAAAAAATTAACTCAATATTATTTTTGCTCGATTAATATTCCAATATAAATTCAACCAATTTAATTAATCAACTTGTTGACATTTAAAAAAATATATCATCATGTTAATATTAATTTATAATTTTTATTATAAAAATAACAAAGTAGAGCTTTTTTTATCTTTTGACCTAGAAATGTCATCGATATATTTATACAACTATTGAGTAAGTACAAACACGATTAAACTATCACGTTGTATATATATTTTTTTTTCTTTTTTGTTCTCAATTTCTTGGATAAATATTTTCCAATATCAACTGAAGCTAAAAACCAACACACGTTTTCATCCTGTCATGAATTACAATTATTTTAAAGCCCATTTTGTTGTTAAAAATTTATTTATATATTTTTTTAATCAGTAAATACATCAACTATCTAATAAAAATTTCATAATAATCAATTTTTAAAACCCTAGAAAGCACATAATCTTATAACAAATTAGATATAAATAAAAAAAAGTATAAAATTGTCATTAAAAGTTGTTAAAGCAGCTTTTTTTAAATTTATTTTTTACTGTAATGTTGTTATTATTAAAAAGTTAGTCTGCCACAGCGGATTGAGTTAGAAAAAACAATAATAACAATGAATAATTAAAAAAAAGTATATGAGGGGATGTTTGTAGGATGCCTTATGCAACTTGCAAGCAATGTGGATGGTATTAATAAACGACCCCTTTTTTGTGGAATGCTCTGTATAGATTATCCAGTGAGACAAGCCTGTGAGTTTTCCAACAAATATCAAAATTGCTTATTTCAACCCTCTTTTTTATATACCCACTCGTTGTTCAATGAATGTATTTTTATATTTTTTTTATTTTATCATTTGAGTGTGTGTTTATTGTGTTCATTTGTTGGCTGAGTGTTCAACTGTATAAATAAAATAGATGTTTATATAAAAACACTTTTTCAATCCTCTTTTTCAATATACCTAGACATTTTCTTTGTCCTGGAAAATTGTTATTTTTATTGAAAAAAATAACAAACAAATTAAATTAAAGTTTTTTTTTTAGAAAAATAAAAATTTTTCAATTTATTTTTATATTTTTAAAATTTTAATTTTGTTAATAAACTATTTATTTACTGAAAAAAAATTTATAAATTTATATAAAAAAACAATTGAAATAATTTTAACATTAGAAATGATAATTTTTGGATTTTTTTTTGAATTAAAAAAGTAGAAAAATAAAATAGTTGGCCAATTTGTCACATTGCATTTTGTGCTTGCATCTATATGCGGATTATATATATTTATTTGGCTTTTTTCTACTGACCTGAAAAACCAAAAATCGTTGAAGCTATGACCCAAAAAGAACGTGGAATTTTTTACATTCAGGTCTTTTTACTTTTTTGTATACAAGCTTGTATATATTTATTCTATTTTCTTTATATTGAGCATTTCTTTTACCACTTTAAATAAAATTTTTGGATGTTTTTTCATTTCTTCTTTTACTAGCTGGAGCTTTTTTTTTTTGTTTTTAAAGCAAACAAGCTAAAAGCCCAACTTTAGAGTGTGCGCATAAATTACGTCATCACTTGGTAAATATACCAGTCTGTTGCTGAGGTAAAATGAATTTTCATTTTTTTTATAGCCTCAAATTTTAGCTGAAAATAGTACATTCTATTGGAAAGCTTTTTTTATTTTTAATACACACAGTTGATAAAAAAATGAGAAAATAAGTACAAAATACAATTTATAAAAAAACAAAATCATTAACATATTTTTTATTAACAATTAACAATATTTATTTATCTTCAATTGAAATAAATTACAAATAAATAAATAAATGAGAAAAGTTTTAAACATAAATTATTATTGAATTAATTGTTGATTGTTTTTGCTAATTATTATTTTTTTTTTTTTGTTTCAGGTAAGCATCATTTCAATCATCATTATTTTACGAATAATAATTCATAAAAAAATATCAGTCTAAGTAAACTTTTGAAGGTATAAATTTCAATAAATATGTAAATGATCAGGTAAGTTTTTTAAAAAAAAGTTTAAACTCTTCTATTCAAAGACGATTTTTCTGCTCTTCATAAGGATAAAACTTATAAAAAGTATATAGAAAAACGTTTGATAGTCAGTTCTATGTTTTAGGAGTATATTTTTGAGATTTTTTTATGTTTTATTTCCGACAAGCGAGTTCCTCAAGTTTTTGAGGTGTCGGATATGACAAAACTTGGCAAGTTAAAAGGACAAGCGAACATAGTAGACTATCTATCAACTTTAGGATAAAAAATAGAATAAAAAAAATGGTTTATAAGAAGAATCTTAACTGTTTTTAAATTCAACACACGACTTGAACATTCACCCGGATGTCAGTTGTCTTATACTTAAACTCAAGCGTAGAATTGAAAAGCTGTAAACTTAATAGCCACCACAAAAGACATTTTATATTTAATCTAAAATAAATAAAAATAATAAAATATAATTTTGTAAAAGATCATGTTCTGGTCAATTGATTGAGTATCAATGTGAAAAAAATTCCAAAGAGATTTTTCAAATACGTTGAGAAATATAAAGAGAAAAGAAAAGGGAAATAAATTTATTTAAGTTTCAACTGGTTGTACAGGTTGATGTTAATGCTCTTATCATTTTTCTTATATTCTTCAAGTAAACCACCACCAAGGGATGATAGAATCGTAGGGTTCCAAAGCGTTGGAGCATATAACGTCTTTCAGACGTTTCTTCAATACTCCCTTGAGTCATCTCTTCTTGGTTTTTATCCGTCGTCTATATATACAAACCACCCCAACTATGTCTGGCTTCAAGACCTCCAACTTTCATCCAATTTCCAGCATGTTAAATTACACAAGACAAATATTTTATCTCTACATATATATATTGCATTAATAATAAGCAAAAAGTAAATTGTTTTTAATTTTTTTTCATCTTTTTTATTCAATTTTAAATATATACGTTTAAATAGAAATAATTGTTCATATTTTATGATTTTTTTTGTCGTTTAATAATTATTATATTTTTGAAAATAATCAAGAGATAATTTTGGGGGAAAAAATTGTTATGATGATTTTGAGTCATCAAAATTTGTAATATCTTTTTTTTTTTTGTGGTCTTAAAATAACATACGTCAATCATCGTGATAATTCAAATTTTTATCCACATTTTGTGGTTATCAGCTACATGAAATCGTAAAAATAAAATAGTTTAAGGTTTTTTTTTTTTACCAATTGCATAAAAACAAAATATTACCATTTACGATCTCAAGCACCGAAGTCGTTGAATTGATAGTTCAATCCTCTCACGAATCGACCAATATTTTATAGTGCTATTATATATTTATTATTTTTATTTATTTTTTTTTCAAAAATTTGTATCGTAGGATATTTTTATCCAGCCACTTACTTATTGACAATAGTTCTTGATATCAATTTTTCCTTCTTTCATATAAAGGTAAAATTTTTTTACAGCATTATTTTCAAGTTCAATAATAATTAGTAAAAGTAGAAATATAAAATAAAATAAAATTCAGAAAGTTACATCTTGAACATCTGTTTTTTTTTTTTTGAATATAAACAAGGTTTTTTTTGTTGTTCAACATATTAGTCACGCGATATACATGTACGTGATAAGAATATCTTATAACGTAACAACACTGTGGATAAAATATCCTATCGTCTAGTTCAAGTTCTTTTTTTTATTTGTAAAAAATATATTGTAGTTTAAAAAATAAATATATTATAAATTTATAGATCAATAACAAAGTTTTTGTCGTTAATGTTTAAGGACAAAACAAGAATAAACTAATGCAATATTATCCTTATGGTAATATCTATAATTCAAGTTTAATTTGGCAAACATGAATGTCTTTCCCGGATGAAACTATAATTGGAACTAAAATTAGGTTAATTGCTCAAATATATATATATATAAATGTAAAATTTATACACTGATAATAGGAATATTTATCTAAAATTAAATTGAAGTTTATATTATTATTAAATTATTAACAATAATATCAATTAATTAAAAATATAAAATTAATAATTAATATATCAATTCAAATATTATTTACAAATTAGAATAAAAAACTTGATAAGCAATTTAAAATATTATCTACGTTGATACTAAAAGAACACAATAATAATTGTTTTTTATTCTATTAGAGTATAAATCGAATGATAATAACAACTCTAAACAATCAAAGATAGAAAGTGGAAATTTATTTGTAGCATATACAGGTAAACCACATTGATTATAGTATAATACCATGAAAATCTGAGCTGTTTGTTTCTGGTACAGGTGAATTAATTGGACAATCCAAGAGTTCGCATATTTAGAGCACACTATTCTCCTCCTCGTTAGTAAAACTATTTCGATATATACATAGAAGATGTCTACCATGTAGAAAATTACGATGGAAACAAAGAGAGCAAGTAGAATTGGACATTGTTAATGGCTCGTACAACAACTAGGCTGAATTATCGACCAGTTCACATAATCCATGAACAATCAATGCACATTTCCAAGTGCACTTGAATTCATGTGTGCATTGCCATTGTCAAGGGTTTTTTAAAAACAAATCCTATTACATAAATATAATTAAATTTTTATCAAAAACATTATCAATAAATACTTGATCAATTTAAAACAAAATTTATCAATAGCAAATAATAAAAATAATAATACTAAACAATTTAAAATAGATAAAAAAGAGAAATTTATTATTATGAAATATTCAAGTTTTTTTTTTTAAAAACGGAAATAAAATAATTATGACAAAGATACGCTTCAAGTATTTTCGTTGCGCTATGTAATATAATAAACATAAAAAAATATATAAAAATTAATATATTAAAAAGTAAGTAACAATGTATGTAAAAAGTATGGTGAACTATTTTATAATGAATAATTATTCGTTAAAATAAAACAAAGATTCTAGTGGTTAATATATGAAGGAAAAAAAATTAATTTCAAATTAAAAATGCAGTGGATATATTACCATATTGAATATCGTAATAATTTTACAACAAATTTAATATTTATTTATAAAAAAAAAATCAAGTTAAAAATCATAGAGTCACCACATTTATTGACTGAATAAAAAGTAGGTCAACAGTCCTGAGTTTTATTCATTTTTTCTGTATCCATCTGCAACACCAATACTTTATACTTAACTTTTCGATTTTCGAATTTTCTCTGGACGGTAAATTCAACTATTCACACACAGAACAACAACAACAATGTTTTTTTCTATACCTTTTTTATTCCCAAGTGGTCCCCCTATTATACCCCTGCTTTGAAAAGTTGAATCTCCAACATCAAGAGACCCATTTTTCATTCAATATAAATTCATGTACACATTTGTTCACTATTTATTCATTAAATACATAAAACACTCGTTCAAAATACAGTAAAATTTCTCGAAATATTTAGTTCAATTTTTATTGCTTTCAAATAAATTTAAATGATTTTTTGAAAAAACATTATTAATAATTAACAAACTTGATTAACATATTGTTTTTTTTATTGATAAATCAATGATTTTTTATTTACATTTGACATTAGTAGATGTAAATTTGTTAAAAAAATAACGACACGCTGTAATGACCTTATCGAGTAGAGGAGAAAAAATATTTTCTAATAATCCATAGAATGAGGGAGGAAATTCAACAGTGTGTAACAATTCAAGTTGGTTGGTGGTGTATATATATAATATACATATAAGCAACCTTTTTTCCTCTATTTATTTATGCTGTTTAAATTGTTGGCACGTTATCTTTTTATATAAATGTACATGTATTGTTGTTTCCTGTCGATATAATCCCAGTTGACTACCGGAAACTTGACACCAGTGACGAGACATTATTATTAATAATAATAATATATTTGTTTTATTAAATGTTTTTTTTAGATTTATTTATCAACTATTACTAAAATTATACAGTTTATTATTATTATCAGGTATTTATTTATTAATAATAAAATAGAAAATAGAAAAACAATTATTTTCCATTGAATTAGCTTGAGAAAAATAAAAAAAAACTTCCCCTAAAGTTAATTTTACTTTTTCGCCATATGCTGTCGTTATTTTCCATAATTTTTTTTCATTTTTTTTTACTTTCCCCTACGAATAATTGTATTGTCAATGTCGTAAATCTATCGACAAATAAATATCTATTCTATTTCACCCTTGGGAAAATGAAATTAATAAAGCTTTTTATTTTTTTTTTTCTTTCAAATTGTTTAGCTTATTATTTATGATTTTTTTTTTTTTTTTGTAGATTTTTACATTTTAAAATTACTATTTTTATGTTTTTAGTATTTAAGGATACATTTTTTGTTTAATTTTACAAACAGTAGTTTTCTTTTTTTGAGTGTAAACGTACGGTAAACATAATTTGCACTCAATTTATTCTTTTGTGTATTTGTAACACTAGTTTATCTATCAGAAAAACACATACTTATATTACTGTCGACTATAAGTTAACCAATTTATTTTAAAACAAATAATTTTGTGAAATAAAGCTAACAAAAAAATATAATAAAAAATTACTACCAGGCAATTTGTTGAAATTCTTAAAATACTTTTTTTTAAATTTTCTTTTTTTGTTTTATTTTTGATACATATATGTATAAAGTATATGGTTTTTTCGTTTAATTTTATTTTTTATTATTATTTTTTTTTCTTTGTTTTATTTGAGAGGATCTTCTCGTTGCACTCGTAAATTCAGAGGGATATTTATAGCCAGCAAACTCCTTCGATCCCGAAAATCCCATTTTTTTACTTTTCTTATTTTGAAGTCTCTCCTTTTTTTTTTCTCACCACGATTTATTCTAACAGCAGAAAATTCTGGCTTTTTTTTTTGGCATCACAAACCCTGCACACACATACATATTGATAGGATCAAATTTCGATTTATGAATGCTATCTGAATAAATGTTTAAATTTTATCAAATATTCTGGTTGCGTCATGAATTGATGAATTAAACTCAAAAATATTCAAACTTGAATTGACACTGATTTTTTATTATTTGTGTGAAATTAATATTTTTTTTTTCTATTATATTTTACAAGGATATTAATGACTGCATAATGAAATATCTTGATGGCAAGATCATGGAAAAAAATAACATTTTATTTTTGAATTATTTGACTGGAAAATTCATGATTATATCGCTGGATTATTTACTGGATTTTTTTTCTCTAAACATATATACTTTCAAATGAAAAAATCTTAAAATAGCGTTATAATTCTGTGTATATAGACAATGACCTAAGAACAAAGTGTATAAACTTTTAGCCAGTTTATATAGCAAGAATATCGACCTGGCGTTCGTCGACCTGTCGCACGCGAGACAGCAGTAATTTAAACCGTGATATTAAATAATAAAAAAAGAAAATATGATAATAAATGTCTTATAAAATAATTATCAGTATATGACGAGTGCATGAATTCATATATTCATGTATCCATTATACCTATTAAATTATTCACTATTCATCATCTACATGCATATATATTTTTGCATTGAAAAAATAATAATTATTAATATTTTTTTCTTTTATTTTCACAGCACGACAATTGAACGAGTACATACGTCACTATGAGCCATTGTCATATTCAACTGAAAAATTACACTCAAATCATATGAGAGCTAAGCGTTCAACTTCACGTGATAATTCAATTAATTTAAAATTTCGGGCACATGGAAAAGATTTTCATATACGATTGAAAAGAGATACAAGTACATTTAGTGATAATCTTATTGTTGAAGGACCATCTGGTGATATTGAAGAAGTTGATGTCTCAAATCAATATTCTGGAAGTATTGTTGGTATGTATTATTTAATATTACAAAATATTCAATTATTTAGCTTGTAAATTAACTACTATTATTTGTTTAAAGTATTTTTATATTTTCATATACAAAATAATGATATTAAAAAACATCATGACTATTGTAAAACATTGCACATCGTTAAATTTAATATCTTCATTTTCATTTTATCATGGTACATGAAAATATAAATATAAAGATAAAAAAAATTCAGGTGTACATAGTTAAGGGTGAGAAAAAAAAAATAAAAAAAAGTAAAAAGCGTCATTGAGAAAAGCCAGACTACTGTCAGTTTATGCTAAGAACTGACCTCGTCCTACTGAATAAAATAACAAAACAAAAAACCTTGATATTATATTTTTTTTTATATAATTTTATTATCTTTTTCATGTTACTATTTTCAACTGGAAAATTTTATTTCTAACTTTCAATTTTAATTGAATTTTATACACTTGAAAAAAGTAAAAAACAAAAACATATTGTAATTTTTTTTTCAAATTTAATAATAATATGATCCTTTGAAAATATGAGCTGTATTAATTTTTTTGTTTTCTTATTTTTAGATGAACATAAAAGTGAAGTATTTGGAAGTATAATTGATGGAATATTTGAGGGTAATATTCATTCTGGAGACAATGGAACATATTACGTTGAAAAAGCATACAAATATTTTCCTAGACATTTGGTAAATGAATCACATCATTCAGTTATTTATCATGAAAATGATATAATTGATCCTTTTGCTGATCGACGACAAGGTAATCAATTAATTAAATTATAAATTTAATTGGATTTTTCAAAATTTATTTTACGTTTGCATGACAGAGTCTTGGTATCACGCTCAGTTGAACTGCTACCCTTTGTCTCCAAGCACATAAGCACATCGCTTATTCTCATGTTGCTATTATTATTTATTTTTTTTTTTTTTTAGTAATACACACTTTGTCCCACACTTTTTAATAAAAAAGCATTCACTCGTAACTAAAAAAAAAAAAGGGTAACAAAAAACAAAAGGGTGAAAAAACAATTTAAAATGACAAATAAAAATATTTTTTAAAAATTAAATTTTCATTTAGTTTTTTATGTATAAATAATTCAGGATATTAAAGGATTTTTTTTTTTAATCATTCGAGTCTCGTTTGTGTTAACTTGATTCACTGGCAATTTTGATTTTCAAACCACATTCGGATTTTCCATATTGTTATTCCCAACCATCTGTTATTGAATCAGCAATTTCTCATTCTCTTTTTTATTCGAAACATCATGCACATATTGATACGCAACAAATAATATTTTACTGAGCAAATAATAATATTTAATTTTCAATCAATATATTGTATTCAATATAAATTTATAATTTTAAATAATTTAATCTGATTATAAATAATAATTTTAAATTAATTAAATTGTAAATATTCTATTCATCAGTTTAGTATCTTTTTAACAATAATTTTTAAAAAATTATAAAATAATTGTTTTGATATTGTGGTAAATTTATATGAGCCACATGTACAAAGGTATTTGTTAATTTTGTAAATTCATGACACTCCATATGACAACTAGATGAATTGAAGAGAGAAAATATAAAACGACCCCATATAACAAGGCTACATACTGCCCCAAGATTACCAACACACTTTGACACGAAATAACAATAAATATTATACCAGCATCATCATACAAGCATGTTTATTTTAAACACAAATGTTTACCCAACTAACTCACATACAAATGTAAAAATAAAGGAAATATATTTGCATATTTAACCATAAATTAATTATTTAAATTATAAAAGCTTTTTAAATGAAAATATATTATATGAAAATAAATTAATATTTATACTTCAAGTAGGATAAATCTGTTTTTTTTTTACTTAGATTTAGTTTGCTTAGATTTAGTCATATGTCTCTTATCCCTGTATATGAAAATCCTAAAATCAAGGGTGCAGTTAATAAATGTATGGGAATAAGAGACATGACTAAGCACACAAAATAACATATAGCTTCAGGCTGAATACAACAACGTTGTCCCACTTAACTCCCCGAGGAATTGCCTTGTGAAGGAGTTGAAGTATACACTTCCATTAAATTTATATATATATATAGATGCTAGCAATTAAGAGGATCAAGTTCACTCTGTCGCACTTTCTGTCAAGTTCTAGATTAATAGCACATGCATTTACTCAAGTTTCAAAAAAATTTAATTGATCTATCTAATATGAAATTTATTCTATTAAATTGATAATGTTAATGATAATTCTTAGGTGGACCAAGTGGATGTGGTCTTAATCAAGATACTGTTGATTGGATGAGTAGAGTACAAAATTCTGGTGATACTGAAACACCACCTTCACCAACTCAATCATCACAAAAAAAATCTACTTTATCAGGAAAATTTGGTGTACCAAGAACAAGTGCAAATCCATGGTCAGCTAATATGGAAAATCCAAGTCATAAATATACAAGAGCTGCTAATAATCAACGTTCACGTCGTGCAACAAGACCAAAAGAAGAAAATAGAAATACATGCTCATTGTTTATTCAAACTGATCCATTTCTTTGGCGAAAGTTATCAGAAGAATTTCATAAAGATGCTGAAAAAATACGTGAAGAAATATTATCATTAATAGCACATCATGTTACAGCTGTTAATTATATTTATCGTGATACAAGATTTGATGGTGCAATTGAGCATAGAAATATAAAATTTGAAGTACAAAGAATTAAAATTGATAATGATACATGTTTATCTCATGAATATGAACATGGACGTGAACGTCCAAATGTTTTTTGTATGGAACATATTGATGTTAGTAATTTTTTAAATCAACATTCACTTGGTAATCATGAAGATTTTTGTTTAGCATATGTATTTACATATCGTGATTTTACTGGTGGTACATTAGGTTTAGCATGGGTTGCATCAGCATCTGGTGCATCTGGTGGTATTTGTGAAAAATATAAAACATATACTGAGACTGTTGAAGGAATGTATCAATCAACAAAACGTTCATTAAATACTGGCATTATAACATTTGTTAATTATAATTCTCGTGTACCACCAAAAGTATCACAGCTAACATTGGCACATGAAATTGGACATAATTTTGGTTCACCACATGATTTTCCACTTGAATGTCGTCCAGGTGGTCTTAATGGTAATTTTATTATGTTTGCATCAGCAACAAGTGGTGATCGTCCAAATAATTCACAATTTTCACGTTGTTCAATAAGTAATATTAGCAACGTACTTGATGCCATGGAAACTGGTAAAAAACGTAATTGTTTTTCTGTATCACGTGGTGCATTTTGTGGTAATAAAATTGTTGAAGATGGTGAAGAATGTGACTGTGGTTATGATTATAACGAATGTGCTGATAAATGTTGTTATCCAAGACAAATATCTGAATATGATAGAAATCAAAATAATTCAGCAAAAGGTTGTAGTAGACGTATTGGTACCCAGTGTAGTCCAAGTCAAGGACCATGTTGTTCAAGTGATACATGTCAATTTGTACCAGCAAAATTACATATGGAATGTAAAAGTCAACAAGAGTGTAGTTATAGTTCAACATGTAATGGTAAATCATCAGAGTGTCCACAGGCATTACCACGTGCTAATAAAACACGTTGTAATGAAGGTACAAAATTATGTATTAATGGTGATTGTAATGGTTCAATATGTGTAGAATGGAATTTAAATGAATGTTCACTAACAAGTAGTATTATACCAAATATTGATAAAAGAAGTTTATGTGAACTTGCATGTCAAAATGGTACTGATGTATCAACATGTAGAAGTACACGTGAATTTGCTGATGTTGTTGGTTTACCAGTTGGTGGTATTAGTCTAAGACCTGGTTCACCGTGTGATAATTACCAAGGTTATTGTGATGTTTTTCTTAAATGTCGAGCTGTTGATGCTGAAGGACCATTAGCTAGATTAAAAAATATGTTATTTAATAAAGAAACATTATTAACACTTGCACAATGGATGACTGTAAGTTTTTTATTTATTTATTTATTTATATATCAATCAATTATTAAACAAGTAATTTATATATTTTTTATTTAACAGGAAAATTGGTGGGCGTGTTTACTCATGGGTATATCATTTATTATTTTTATGGGTATATTTATAAAATGTTGTGCTGTTCATACACCCTCGAGTAATCCTAAAAAACCACCAGCAAGAAGAATAAGTGATACATTAAGACGGCCTATGAATACTCTAAGAAGAATGGTAATAAAATAAATAAATAATTGATCATTTAATCATAAGATAATACCAAAATAATTGTATTTAATATTTTTTAAATTTTGTTTTATTATTTTAGCGTCATCCACATAGTGGTGTTGTTGTTAGAGAAGGAGGAGGTGGTGGTCGTGGTGGTGGTGTTAGAGAAGGAGGTGGAGGTGGTGGTGGACATCATCATCATCATCATCCGCAGGGTTCACGAAGTGTACCACCTCAACAACAACCAGTTAGAAGCCATGGAAGTAGAGGACCATCACAAGGATATGGCGAAGGTAGAGGAGCTCAATATTATCCCAAAGGTATTTATTATAACATTTATTTTATTATTAAATTTTATTTAAAAAGAATATATTTCCATTGTTATTCCAACTACTTTATTTTTATTTTTATTTATTTATTAACACAATGCATGTTAACAAATTCCATGGAAACATAATCTTAATTTTAAATTTATCGCCAAGTTTATCATTCATTTTTAATGTAAAAAAAAAAATATCTGCTATGAAAAACAACTATGTATATATTTTTGTTTGTTTTTTTCTTTGCATCTTTTCCATCAAATTGATTGACGCGCATCACTATCATTCTATGTGCTACAGAGGTGAGCAGCTCGGGTTATTTAACAAAAAAAAATAAAATATATTAAAAGCTAATTTATCTTTACTCAATATTATAACAATAATTTAAGCAACAATTGCTTTTATTGACGAATTTTTTTTTTATAGTTAAATATAATAATAGTTATAATTAAGAATGTGTAAATAATTTTTAATAAACAGGTTATCACTCGGTTCCCACAGCTAGTGCACCACCAGGTACATCAGCAGCCCACCACAGCAGGTCAAATCATCCAGAGCTCTACGCCGGTGCCTACACGGGTTCAGGAAATAATGACAGGACACCAGCCTACGAGATGAGACATCACAATCATCATAATAATAAAAATAAAAGCAAAAATATTGCAAAATAATAATAAATTATTTAAATTTATTTATATAAACACAACAAGTTACAGCATTCAAACTCTAATCAACATCCACGAGTATCATCATAGGTAAACCAGTTAAACTCGACAGTTATTATATCTAATTAAATATTTTCTTATTAATTAATATAAAATAAAGAAAAAAAAATTTAGACAACAGCATAAAACAATGAAGAAAATAACAATTCAAAATGTCTTTCTTGCTGATGATGATGGACATCAAATTATTATTTAGCTTTTTGTTCATTATCAAAATGGAAATCATTGTTTTATGAAACTCTCCGAAATTGTCGTGAAATTTCGATTTAAAAAGTTTAATAAAATTCATGCAATAACGTCTTTAATTTATTTTCTATATCATTTTAAATTGAGTTGATTAAATTGTATTAAAGTGATGATTAGATTAAATTTATTAAAATTGTTTACAGAAAAAAAAATTAGTTTATTCAAGTTTATATTCTTGGAGTAAATAATTAAACTTTTATTATTTTTTTTTTTATTCACGACTAGAAAATATTGTGATTTCGTTGAGTTAAAAAAATTAAAATTATATAAATAAAATTAAATAACGTTCAAGCATCGTTACCAAACTTTTAAAAGATCATTTTTTTTATTTTGTATTTTTTTTCGAAATGATCATACCCAGTGTAGTATATTATAGTTAAATATTATTCTTTTATAATATTTATTAGCCAATTTATGCGAGATTTAATATTGAAATAAAAATAAAAAAATAAAGCTAAAAAAAATAATAAAAAACAACTTTACATCTCAAATGACAAATGATGCTTGTCAGTATGATAACTAATAATTATTATAAATTAAAAAAAATATTTTTTATCAGTTGTTATTGAACAACTGTTAGTTTGCTTTTTGACATGACAATTAGAAATAAAAAAAATTGATTATTTATATAAAATTATAGGGGATAGTGTTCTAAAATAAACAAGGTGTCTAAAATGAGCACTTTTTTTTTTGAATGTAAAATTTCATTTTTGTTGACTCGAAAAAAAGTTCCAGCTATTATTTACCTGTAATTTTTCTAGAACTGATTCCAGAAATAATTTTCAAAAATGTTTAATGCTTATTAGATATTTTCTAGAAAATATTTTCTGGAAAATTACGAGAAACTAGATTGTTAATTAGAAAAAAAAATTAGATTAAAAAAAACAAGTGCTCATTTAAGACACCCTGGTCATTTTAGACCTCCTCCTACTATATTTAAATACAACAATGATAACTTGTTCTTTATCATTAAAATTTATAAATAAGATTGTGTTGATGCAAGGTCATGGTGGTCATGTTGATGGGCCAAAGAAAAATCTTTTTTTTTTTAATAGGTGCAATCGAACCTAGAGGATCGAGTTATACTTTATGTTTTTTTTTTTCATTAATAATTTCCTTTTTTTAAATAGGTAAATATATAAATAATGTTTATTAATAAACATTTATCATTTTATTTAAATTTGTAAATAGTTTCACATATTCATTGAAGTTGATATTTTTTTTTTAACTTAATTTTCCTCTTAAGTATTTCAAGTGAATTTAATTCATCGATCAAATGATATTTGTACTCAAGGCTGATTATATTTTTCATTAACTCAATATTCTTTATCTTTTTTTTTTTTAATTTATTTTTTACTTTTTTATTTAAACCTTTGTCTTGCATTTTGTAAAATCATTTTTAATTTTTGTTCAAATATATACTCTAGGATGACTATTTTTCTATCTTAAAAAATAAAAAATAAAAAACAAGCCATATCTTTAGAGGAAAAAAAAGAATACAATTTTATGTTGTTATTTTTTTTCGACTAAAATAATGTCGTTGTTGGGCTAGACTGGTTTATAAAAAGATCTTGGAAAAAGTAAAAAAAAAAGAAATAAAAGTGGTCCAAAAATATGAAAAATAAATAATTTTTTTTAATAAAAATACTGTATAATAATTAAAATTGAAACAACATAAACAATGCTTTTCTATTTTCAAAAAAAAAAAATAATTTTTCTCACGCATTTATCGTCTTCACGAAAATACCTTGCCAAAATGAATTTAAAAAAAAAGCAAAAAAAAAATTAAATAATAAATTAAAAAGGCACTGTAAAAAAAATTATTCTGACTCGTATGAAAATGTACAATAGATTATATGTGATTAAAATGTAAACGAATAAAAAAAAATATATAAAATCAAGTCAAAAAGGATAAATAATAATAATAATATTTAAACAATTAATTGAAATGTGAAACAGAAAATAATTAAATGAAATAGGAAAAGTGGAGTATGTGTTAATCGTACGTTTGTGTGAATAAATTTTTGATTAAAGCCATAGTTAATCCAGTGAATATGAAAGAATGAGACTTCTGTAAATAAATTGATATTATAATGATAATAATATAAAAACCTAAGATACATAATTTAAAAGAAAAGAAAACAAAATAGACATTGAAAAGGAAACAAATGAAATTTGAATAAAAAAAAAAAGAAATATACTTTTTTTTTAATATCAAAAGTGTATTATAGCAGGGTTTTTAAATTCTGTATATTTTAATTGATAATTCGATAATCTTGGAATGTGAATTATTGAAAAATAAATAAATTTGATGCTTGATTTACTTTTTTATTATTATTTTTCTTCGAAGAATATTATTCTGTAATTTATGTCTGAATTTGATTTTAGAATAGAGTTGAAATTCGTTTATGATTCTGGATTATTTTTATATTTATATGATTAATATTTGAGAGGCAATAATAGATGATTTATTTGTTTGTTTGTTTATAAATATATTGGTAGCTGAGTTAAAAATTTTAGATGATGATAGTAATTTTGTTTGAAAATATTTATTACTTGTTATTTTATTTTTCCACATATTTAACGAGTAACAAATAAATTTGAGAACAATTATATGAAATAATTCAGTTTTTAAAATAGCAATTGTTTAAATTAAATAGAAAAAAACTTTTGAGCCCAATTCATATGTCGATTGTTGTTTAGTATTAATTTCTCAATAAAACAATTTTATAAACGAATTTTAACTTTAACGAATAGTTTCGTTATTTTTTATTTATGTAAAAAATAATTGTAATTATATTACAATTTATTTCTGGCTTCCAAATTACCACTGCCGCAAAAATAATAATTTTAAAAATTAGTTCAAGCAACATTTAATGATTTAGTATTTTTAATTAAAAAAATCCGACATTAATTATCTTTTTTTTTTATTTAATTTATATTTGTTTTTAACAATAATTTAATTGTAAAAAAAAAAAAACTAATTATCTTTTTTTTCATGAGTGAGTTGCAAAGAAGCGTGATAAATAAATAAATAAATAAAAAAATTCCAATAATTTATTTCCTTTGTTTAAAATAAAAAATCTATTTGGCTCGTTTTGATGATAATTTAAAGTAGAAATCAATCACCTGTAAATATAACGTCAAGTAAAAAAAAATAATTGAATCTGAAAAAAGATGAATTATATTTTTTCTATCAACCTAAAAGAAAGCAAAAAAAAAAAAAAAATAATAATTAATAAATTGAGCGAGGTGAATTAAAAATCGTAAATTCAAAATTGACATAAATTTTTATTAATTTAACAATTGAATTTAAAAAATACAAAATAATAATAATAAAAAATTTTTAAAAAGTTACTTGGATATCATATAACACCAAGTCGCCTTTATTTTTATTCGAAAAAATGAAAAAATATCAAAAAGTATTTCAATTAATAAAACTTATTTGTCATTTTGATTTGAATACTAATAATTTTTTCGTCAAATAATTAATGCTTAATACGTTGAAATATATTTTCCATCGTATTTAAATAATAAATAAATGAAAAAAATGTTTATTATGCATTAATAAATGACCAATTGCCTGGAATTTTTTGACTTCCTTTTCTGTGTTTCGAAAAAAAAAACAAAGGATTAAATAATTAATTTAAAAAAAAAACATGTTCAAAGCATTTTTAAATTATAATGAATTTTAGAAAAAAAAAAATTGTAAATCTCTCTTTCGTGCTAAGTTAATGTGATTATAAATAAACAAAAAAAAAAACTGTAAAGAATTAAATAAAGGAATACATTTTACATTAAAAAAACGAGTTTATTATTTTTTTTTTTTGTAGCATAATATTGCCTTTTATTTTATTTATAAACTATTGTAAAATATTATTATCAACAGGATTGTACACATTTTCTACGGATGTTTTTTCGTTTTTGATTAAAAAAATAATAAAAACACAATTAAATAAATAAATAAAGTCAAATTAATACTATATATATGTTAATTTTGATTGATTATTTATTTTAAAACATTAAACAAACAATTAGACATCATTTTCAATTTTATTCATATAAAAGTTGATAAAATACGATAAAACCCGACTACATTTTGAAGCGAAA
>JAPYYR010001159.1:0-18813 GCA_030523065.1 Aphidius colemani | reverse complement strand
CTCTTTAATATCGTATTCTTCATTTTTATTTGGTTTTTTTTTTTTTTTTATGGATAATTATACACCGATCCTTCGTAATTCGTTTGCAGATTTTTTTTTTTTTACTGCAAGTTTATTTATTTTTTTTAAAATCTCAGGTGCTTTTTCATAGTTTCATTCTTGTGTTTTATTTATAATCCATGGGCATCTATATGCAACACGATATATAACATATGAATATAATATTTTTTTTCTTTTCCGTCTGATAAGTTAAAAAATTTCTTGGAATATTAAAATTAACATCAGCGCTTGTAGGCTTATTTATCCTTTTTTTTTTATACCCTAATTTATTTATTTTTTTTTCCAACATTTGGTTGTTTTTTTTTTTTTTTCGTGGATATAAAAAAGAAAATTGTTTGAAATATAATTTAACATATTTTTGCTGTTATCTGGGTTGTATATATGTCGTCTTGGTGAAAACCCCCAGGGGATGCCGAAGAAAAGCCCACAAAATTCAACATCTGGAACTCGTCTTTTCCCTGGTTTTTTACATGATACGATAAATAAACACATCAATGTTTTATACTTTTATACACAAGCATGAATGTATATTTTAATTGTATTTTTTAACAATAATAATTACACTTAAACATTGTTTAAACATCCCAAAAATATATTTTGTTTTCCTTTTTTTTATAAACAATCCTTTGATAGACGGATATTTAATTTTATCTTTTAATTTTGTTGATGAAATTTATGGAATTTTTAGTTTAATATATATATACACTGTCAATTAAATCACTGTTATTAATTCAGTGGGGAAATTTTGGTTGCTTCACCCTTGTCAAGACTTAATTTTCATGGAAATTTTTTGAGCTTATATATAAACCATTTCATTAAATATATCACATCACACACCCCGATTATTTTACTCCCCAAAGTGTAGGATCATTACCTCGTGTTCTTGAAGCTGATTGAATTTTTTTATTTTTTTTTCTTTCTTTCTTCTCGAGTTTTATACATATACACTCGAGATTCTTCTGCATAAACTTGGTGTTTTTTTTTTTTTTTTTTTTTTTTACATGTATTTCTTCATTTTCTTTTATTTTTAATTATTTTTTCATTTTTATTTCAACTTGCACTATCTCATATTCCCAAGTGACCTCCATGAATATATATGCGCATCTTTTTTAACAAATTAAATGTAAACCACCAAGTGGTGACCAACTCAAGTGACCTCCATTTTTATAAATATATATTTACAAAAACGTAAATTAAAAAAATAACCAACTTAATTTATTTTTCATATATAAATTATATATTTTTTTTAAAAAAGAGAAAAATAAAAAAGTTCATTAGGTTTAGTATCAACTAGGGAAATTTATTATTTTTATATGAAGCTTTTTTTCTTACCTCTGGAATTAGGAATATTGTGTCGCTAAATCGTTACGAGCTGAATAATATTATGAGGATGGACAGGGTCGAACAAGTGAGTCGTATAATTTCATGTTATTTTTATTTTATTTTTTTTATACTTAGTCGAATGAGGTTTCGAAGTGACGCTAGGCAACCGGAAAAGCTCACCTTCAAGTAGACAGGTTGACTAAAAAAAATAAACTGAAAAAAAATTATTAAAATAAGCTCTAAATTAATAGGGGAAATGAGTTTATTAATTATTACTAAAAATAATAATCAATAAATATTATAAAAATTTATATAACATAAAGAGGCTCTTATTTATGAAGCAGAAAGGGTTGAAATTGTAATTATTCGTTTGCCATATTGTACTTGATAAACCGGATGTTTCAGTCTAAAAAAAAGGAAATACACTTGATTGTTATTTTAATGTAAACCACTAAATTTTTTTCAAGTAGAAAACTTTTTAAAAAATCATTGCATGTGTCTATTGGGGGCAACAGTTGTTGTTCCAATGTCAAAATTATTTACCTCAAAATTTCATTGTTAAAAATAATCATAATAATTTTCCTTTACCACAAATTTTTGTACTTTTAAATATTCATATTTTTTTTTCAATCGATATCTGCGCAACGAGCAAGATTACGTCGACCTGAATTCACATGTGGCACAGTTCTTAATCAACCCTTTAACAAGAATATGCAAAAAACGTATATATAAAGTTCAATTCATCATGAAAACTGTCACCTGAATTTTACAAAAAAAAAGGACAAATAAAATATTTTGACATTGAAAAAGTAAATAAATACATTTTTAAATTGAATAATTGAATAATCTGTAATTAAACGTGTCAAAATTAATTATTACATAGATAATTTTTCGATGGATTATAAATAAAAGCTCAACATGACACTAAAATAAAATTGAAACAAAAAGAAAAAATATATGCAATTGAATTTTGTAAACGATTGATATGCACGTATGTATTATCAAATTAACGTATATTCAATCTCTTTTGACATTTTAGTTTTTCCATCAAGCCTCGAAATACATATACCCATAAAATAAAAATAAATTAAGCCAATTAATTTTGATTAAAATTTGCATATATAAAAAAATTTATTTACTTTTTATTATTTAAATTTAACGCATACACATCTAAAAGGGTCATAATTTTTTTTTTATTATCAAAAATTTCATGTAAAATTTATAAATATAATAGTGTCTCGTTTAAATTCATATATTGTGATTTTTCGTTGGTACATGTGTGTAGATAAATAATGTATATGAAGATTAAAAATAATTCAAAAAATTGATAAAAAATAAAATAGGCAAATTGTTGATGCGTGTGACGTGAAGATGGAAAATTATGATTGAAACAATTTAGATGTCGGTCATTGGAAACACGCGAGGGTATGCGTTCCATTAAAATTAGCCATTAGGTATACACACTATCAAAAATTTTGTCCGCACGCGCAACAAATTTACCTATAGTCTTTTGAATATTTGCATAAAACACATAGACATGTATTTTTACTATGTTAAATATTATATATTCAAAAAAAAAAATTGCAGGATAAACAAGAGCCAAACAATGTAATAAACGATATATGAAAATTCATTATAAAAAAAATGTAATTAAAATATATATTTCAAGTTTTATAGATACAATTAATAACACCTGTTTATATTTAAATAATTTTATTATCCAATTGGCTATTTATTGCATTGTATGTTGTTTTTTTTTTAAATTAAATTGATGAAATTGTATTTACAAATAAAAAATACAAATATAATTAAATTAATTTAATCTCGAAAATTATTTATTGCAGCTTTGTTTATTTATTGATAAAAATGTTTTAGTAAATTGATTAATTTTTTAAATATAATTTTTAAATTATTAGAAAAATAAAATTCACGTTTTGTTTTAGAATTTTGAAAATCAAATTTCATCTCTGGAGTATCAAAATACACTCACAGACAAAATTTGATCATTTCACTTCACTCAAAGCTTATTTATACATGGACATATATATTACTAGCATATATACAGTTTTAGGTGTTTCATTTTATACTCTGGCATCGTTAACTT
Source organism: Aphidius colemani (assembly GCA_030523065.1). NCBI lineage: Eukaryota > Metazoa > Arthropoda > Insecta > Hymenoptera > Braconidae > Aphidius > Aphidius colemani. The sequence continues at coordinate 15,326 of JAPYYR010001159.1, read as the reverse complement.
ATTCATGACATTCACCAACAACTGTAAAATAATGTTCAAACTAAAAAGATAAATAATTTTTTTTTTAAATATTATTCCCATCAGCTGAGTGTGTTTGTGTGTGGTTGAAATAAAAAAACAAATATAAAACCTTTTTTTTCCAGGTAATTAAGATAAAGATTATGTTTTTAGATTAGACAAATTAGATTGAATAAATAATTTAACAATTAATTATTTATAAATAAATAAATTATTAGTTTTTTTAATGTGAAAAATAAATTTTTTTATAAAATTTTTATAGTTAATATTATAAAATCTAATAAATTATTCAAATTTTATTTATTTATTTATTATTTATAAATCAATTTTATTATTTGATATTGAAAAAAATTATTTATAATAATAAAAATCAAAATTTTTATTCGAAATTTATTTTTAAATATTAAAAATAGTTGATATTATTTTTAGCCTCTAAATTGTTATTAACAATTAATTTTTTGTCAACAAAAAAATCATTTATCACAAGAATATATGCGTTTATTTTTTTAGTAGAATTTTTTTATTTTTTTACCTATGAAAAAAAGGGCTTATCTTTGGTTTTCCGTTTTACTCTTTGAGATCCAAGTAAACTACATTTATCATTGGTTAAAAAATAAAAAATAAAAAATTTTGTTAAATCCACAAAGTAAGGTCCTTTATAAATGATATATATCTCAATTTTACATTAATATTTTTATATATTTCATTATGCTTTCAAGCAAAGAAAAAATAAAGTCAAAATCAACCTGTTTTTTTCATCAAATCAATCCCAAAGTTTTTGGTAGTTAAGCCCTTGTATTAATAGGTAAAAAATTTATAAATATATTTAAAATAAGTTTACCCCAAACACCTTCAAATAATTTATCACACAATTATTTAAAGTAAAAAAAAAAAAACAAATAAATAAATCAAACGTTCAAAGTATATTTAAATAACAGCCACGATGTTTAAATGAAATATTAATTCATATTGAGTGAAATATCGTGGGCTTACAGTATAAACACACAAATGAAAATTGTGGAATAATCGATTAGAATACACGTATAATTTTTCAATCAAAATGAATATTAATTTATGTATTTAATACATTAAACAAACTGATGATTTTGTTGTTGTTGTTGTTATCAAATCAATTGGATACAACAAATCTATTGAATTTTATATCAACAAAAACGTTCAAAATATAAATTAAACACTAATTTAATTGACAATAGCAATTATTTAAATTATATAATAATTAAATATCTCTATTATATGTAATTTTTTATATTTTTACGTTGACAAATTAATTAGATGTGGACATTCAAGTATTCAAATCAATAATCAATTTACTATACATATTAAACCACACTAATTTCGTAACAGTTGAACTAATCGATTTTCAAATAATTTCGATTCCAATCGTTTATTGAAAAACCGCAAATATCATTGTTATAAATCATTAAACTTTAAAATAATAAATTAATATTAATTGATTGAAAATAAATTAGAATTTTGAATAGATTTTTTGGTATTTTTTATGATAAATTACATTTTTTTTGGTGAATTTTTGTTGTTCAAAATGGATTGTGAGTATATTAGCTTTTAATTTGACACTAAAGACATCTTAATATATTTTTTTTTAATCTTATTTTTTAATTCTTTTGTCAAGTGGTAAAAGAAAAAGACCACCAGGAGGATAGCTAGTAAGTATTATAGACCACCAGCTCAATAACCGACAAATTTAACTGAGCAAAGAGGCTACAAATAAAATAAAAAAAGAAATATATTCAGTTAAGTTGCAAGGATGGTGGTTCATGTCCCATCAGACCGAAAACTTCTTGGAACAATGAAATAGCAACTGATGCTAAAATTCCAAAGAAGTCAACATGCACACTCAAAAACTTTCGAAAAACGTTTGAAGTGGTGCGGAACGCAAAAAATAAAATCAAATAAAATAGAGACTAAATGTATAAAAAAAGAAAAAAAAAATAAAAGAGATATGTTGCCGGAACAAAGGTGCGTGTCTAAAGTCAAAAACAACCCGGAAATATTCTCGTCTATGGCAAAATGAAAGAAAAAAAAAAAAAAACTACCACTGTAGCTGAGAAAAAGGTGGATGTATTTTTGAGAATTTAATAGACACTGATGTCAGCATGTTGAACACAGGAGGAGGTCCATGATAGTCACCATCATCAAAGTGAAAAAGTACTCCAAAATAAAATTGAAAATGAAATATATATTGAATAATTTTCAAATTTTCAAATTCATTTATAATCATGGTGTTGTTATTTTGGAATTTTTTTATTAAACAAAAATTATTTATAATTTTTTTCAAGTATTTAAATCCAAAAGAAAAGATTTTTATTGTCACAGTTTGATACCTTTTTTTAGACAAACACAAGGTCCTCATGGTCACAGCTGTAGAACAGAGGTGTTTTACTGTCGTCTGGTACAATTTTTTCTTCTACCAAATGATTTGCAAGACAAAAAAAAAAAAACCATTATGATATATTGTCACTGAAAAACCAAAGCACTCAGTGACTCATCATGTTGAAAAACTAAAAAAAAAAAAAAAAAGAAAAACCTAAACACACTAATAATAGACAAAAAAAAAATATTCTTTTTCAAAATAAAACTGTAAAAATATATTTATAAAATTTATAGATTTTTTTTTTTAATCAAATTAATGACAATTTTCAGTTGAAAAAAAATATAATCCAATATTGCAATATCATGGCATTTAGGTGAATAATTTCGCAGTTTGTGATGCCTCATAAAAGCAACCACCCACCTTTCCCAGCTTCTATTGATATTTGCATTTTTTAATGGAAAATTCGTTGACTATAAAACGAAGCAACTTTATACGTATTATTAATGAAATTAAATTTTCCAAATAAATATATAAAAAATAAAATAAAAAAACAAATTTAAAAAAAAAAATTTCATACAAAGTATTATAAAAAAAAATTTAAATATTATTAATTAAAATAGAAAAAATATAAAATTTATTTTCATTAATACTGTCATTTGGCTTGAGTGTATTGATGGTTTTTATTTTTTTTTTTATTAGCCCGAATGTATAATGGAAAATTAATTAAAATTATCGAAAATTTTGTCGCGAAAATTTTAATATATAAATGTCAAACGAAAATAATAACAGTAAATTTATTTCGATTGTAAATAATTGGAAAAAAAACATTTGATATAAATGAAAAATGATGATGATGATGATGAATTTTCAATTAAATCATACACAGACATGTATACATTTAGATGATCCTCTTTACATTTGCAGCCATAATCACATTATCCAACAAATTAAATTGGTCGCGACGTGTCAACACGCGTGCGCTCTTTGGCACTTTGTCAACGTGAATTTTATACTTCATATTACACTTTAATCTCTTTAAAATCCACTCATCATCAACACACGCAACGACAATTAAATTCACATCAAATTATCAAAAAATAAAAAAATTATTTCCCTTTTTTTACTGCTTAAATTTATCATTTAAAAATAGCTCATTTTAATAGCGTTAATTTTAAATTCCTCTAAATAATAAAGTTGAATTTTAATTATAAAAAAAGATAGACAAAAAAAATTATAGATAAAAAATTAAATTTTAAAAAAAATATATCGCGTGACTTTTTGAGTATAGCAATTTTTAAAACTACAATATTGGCAAGTTAATTTATACAAAATATCGAGATATAAATAATGATTTATAATAAATTAGTTAAAATTAGTAAAATCGTGTTAAATGTTAACTAGCTTGACAAAGCGCGTGCGTAAATGTGCGTGACGATTATTATAATAACGTTGTAACACGCAAAGTTGATGCTCTTCCTCATTCGTTTGACCACAATTTATTTATTTTTTACTTTTTATTTTCACATTGGATTTATTTACATATGAGAATGATGTTTGTGTACATAAAATTTACTTATATATATAAGGAAAAAAAATTAAATTCAAACGGGAAAAACAATTTTGTGGTTTCATCTTGAACAGAAAAAAAAATGATTTACTTACTTGAAAAAAAATAACATCATGAGCCAGTTTAAATGATGAGCATAAAAAAATTCAATTTCCAATAATTTTTTTTTATTAATTTTAATTTAACTGAAATTACAATTTGTAATTATTTAGAAATTTTTTTTCTGCATCACTTTCAGCAATTAATACTAGAAATGATGGTGTACCACATCTCAATGAAAATCTATAAAAAAATATAATAAAATTATAGAAATATTCATCAATTAATTAATAATAATATTAAAAAAATTAATTTACTAACTGTTTACGTGATATTATTGATGATAATGTTCTACTAATGTCGACTTTATGAATACTTTTTTTATTTTTTCCCTCAAAATAAACATTCAAATTATCAACAGTATAACGTTGTTCAGTATCCCATTCAGGTGGTTCAATAAATAAATCTTCAAGTTGATCTAAAAATGGTGTGTCTTCATGAAAACTTTGTATAAAATCAGTTTGCATTGTTTCAGGATACATTATCATAACTGGCCACACCAAACGATTTGTTTTGTTATCAAATTTAACTCTATTTTGTGATAATTGTGGTACCTGAGGGACAAAGTCATTTAAATCAATTGTCGTTTTACCAATTGGTATGTCAATATTGATGTTACGATCAATGATTTCTTTAACAAGTCGATCTTCTTCTGATTCTAATTTTTTTAAACGTGCATCTCTCATTCTATCATCTCGTTCTTTTTTCTTTCTTTCAATAATTGAATTTTTTAAAAGATTCATTATCTCCTCATTATTATCACCATATTCATTGATATATTTGTTACATAAATCAATGCATTTTGTATATTTTTTCATGTTAAAATAACATACTGCTGCTCTACTCATGGCTTTTGGATAATTTGATTGATATTTTAATGCAGTCATACAATCATTTAAACATGATAAATAATTTTTAATCATAAAATGACAAGCAGCACGATTATTATATAATTGAGCTAGTAAATTATCATCAGTACATTTTGATCTGATACCTTCTGTATAACTCAGTATAGCTAAACGATATTTTTTACATTTAAAATTGAAATTACCATCTTCTTTGTAATTTGCTGCCAATTCTAAAAATATCAATATTATTAAACATTTAATTATTAATTAATAAAATTAAATTAATTTACCTTCTGGTGTATTTTCATTTTCATCGTATTTTAATTGTTGAAGACCTTCCATAAGTGGTGACACTTGATCACCAGGTTCTGGACTTTTTTTCATGAAAAATGGATGTTTTTCAAATTCTTCTTGCCATTTATCCTCTGGCCATCCTTCTGTGTATCTTTTTTTTTCTAAACTGTTGATAAAATTATCAAGATCTTTATCCATTTGATCAGCTAAATTTGCTCTTTCTTCATCTGTCCAATTTTTCTTTTCCATATTATCAGTCATTTTTGTGTATTATCTATAAATAAAATGACTAAATAAATTTATCATCAACATAACCTTAAATTTTTAAATAAACATCTTTTTTTTCTTTAAGTTTGTTATCAATTTTATGACATGTTATTAATAAAAGTTCATTGATAACAAGATAAAATTATTTAATAATTAAATAATTACCCAATTACCTTTTGGTCAATTGTTTTTAACACTAAAAAATATTTTTTTTCTGTTACACAAGTAGATATACCACCAGCAACGTCAGATACAGGAGCAAATGTTATCTCCCGGTTAATCTTTGTGTTCGAACAAGGGACACGTGATTATCTTAATTTTTTTATGACAAAAATGACATCATCAGTATCATTAAGGTGTCATCATCTTACACACTTTTAAAAAATACCTCTATGCTAGTTTATATGATGATCGTTTGAGGTCTCTTATGCTCCAATAAAAAATAAAAATAATAAAATAAGCACACAATAAACACTTCAAAGCTCTTGACAACTCAACGTCATAATTAAAATTGATCATCATTCATCAAATAAAATTTGTATCAACTGCACCACCAACAAATTGTAAGTGTTACATTTGAAAAAATTGCACATCTTGCTTCTTTTTTAATTCATAAATAAATCTAATTCAAAATGAATTGATTAATTCATAATTATTTCATGTTCAAATATAAATTTACTACAGTAATTTTATTATTTTTTTATCAATTATCAATTTAGATAAACGATAATCATGTCGACAAGTAGATTTACTGGCATTGAAGTTGGACCACCAATTGAAATATTTGCATTAAATAAAATCTATACTGACGATTCATTCGAACAAAAAGTAAATTTAACAATTGGAGGTATGTATAAATCATAATAACTCAATTATTATTTATCAAACAAATTTGTTCAATTATTATTAAAAAAATAAAACAAGTTAAAGATAACAAGTGAAAGTTATTTTTATGATGTTAAAATTTTTAATACATAAATTACTCAACATATTTACAATAATAAAATATTGACCTTGCTGAACCTCATATGACATGTAGATGTCAGTAAAAAAAATATTGTTACATCATCATTTGCGTATCTGGAATATTCATTATCAAATTAATTTATTAAACAAGCATTAATTACAATTAGTTAAATGATTTTTATAATTTAAGCATACAGAACAAATGAAGGCAAACCTTGGGTTTTACCAGTTGTTAAAAAAGTTGAAAAATTGTTAGCTAATGATGAGCTACAAAATCATGAGTATCTTCCAGTTCTTGGTCTTGATGCATTTAGTAAATATGCAGCTGAAATGTTACTTGGAAAAAAATCAGCATCAATCATTGAAGGCAGAGCATTTGGAGTACAATGTTTATCTGGAACTGGATCATTAAGAGTTGGAGCTGAATTTCTTTCACGTATTCTTAAATATGACACTGTATATTACAGTTCACCATCATGGGGTAATGACAATTATCATCATCATCATCATCATCATCATCATTTGCAATTATTATTAATAATTGAATTTAATTATTTCAATTTACAGAAAATCATCGTCTCATTTTTGTTAATGGTGGATTTAAAAATACTCACGAGTACAGATACTGGAATCAAACTGGAAGAAATATTGATTTTGATGGAATGATTGAAGATTTAAGCAATGCATCAGAAAATTCAGTTGTTATTTTACATGCATGTGCACATAATCCAACTGGTTGTGATCCAACTCCAGAACAGTGGAATAAAATTGCTGATGTTATTGAAGAAAAAAAATTATTTACATTCTTTGATAGTGCATATCAGGTAATTATTATTATTTAAACTTTAACCTTTTGATAAATAAATAATTTATAAAAATTTTAAATAGGGTTTTGCTACTGGAAATTTGGAAAATGATGCATTTGCTGTACGTTTATTTGCTGAACGTGGAATTGAATTTTTTTGTGCTCAAAGTTTTGCTAAAAACTTTGGTCTTTATAATGAACGTGCTGGTAATTTAGTTGTTCATATGAATAATACAAATGAAGTTGTACAAACAAAATCACAATTGACATTAATTGTCAGAGGAATGTACAGTAATCCTCCAAATCATGGAGCTCGTATTGTTGCAACTGTGCTGGGAAATGAAGATTTATATGAAGAATGGTAAATATTTCAACGTTAATTGTTAAAAATTATTCAACACAATGATAATTAATTCATTTTTCTTTCATAGGAAAGATCATATTCGTACAATGTCTGGAAGAATCAAGGAAATGCGAAAAGCACTTTATCATCATCTTGTATCACTCAAGACACCTGGTAATTGGGAACATATTTTAAATCAAATTGGAATGTTTTCCTACACTGGAATGTCAGGTAACTATTATTGTTTAAATATTAAAAATATTTTGATAATAATTGTTTTACATTTTGATATTTTAAGAACGCCAAGTTGAATATCTCAAGAGTCATTATCACATCTACATGCCTCGCAGTGCTCGCATGAATATGTGTGGTTTAAATGAAAAAAATGTTGAATACGTTGCAAATGCATTCAACAAAGCAGTCAATGAATTTCCACATAATGTTTAATTATTTGAAATAATTATGGTCATGTATATTATGATAATCATTGTTGATTAGAATATTTAATAATTATTAATTTTAATCAAGTACAAAAATACACACCCACCAATAATTAATGTTTAAAAATGTTGAATTGTTTTTTAATTTGTAACTTTGTGCCAAGTTTTAGCACATTTTAATAACGGGCAACAAAAAAAATTAATAATTTATTTATTTTGTCTGTTAAAATAATAGCAATATACAAAGTTGAGTTTATAAAATTGACCAATTGATAAATAAAATGATTTAAATATTGTAAATAATATTGATGAAAGATTGTTAATATTTTGTCTATTAATTTATCTATTTGATGATGAAATTTGTCTTTTATTTTCAGCAAATTAAATAAAAACAATGTTGATCATAAAATCAAACAATTATAGTGTTTTTACTGTGACAGTTTTATTTTTAATATTACAAGATTGTATACATTATTTACAGAAAAAAAATAGCTACATGTTGCTGATGTCTTGATGCTCTAAATAACACAAATGGTTCACCTTACATTTCCCATTTTGATACTTTTTTTTTAAAACTTTGTTTACCATCAGCTTCAACAGCAATATAATGTCCACTGTTTTCATACTTTGATCTCATGTATAAAATATATCCTGAGCATCCAATTATTGAAAGAAGACCTAGTCCCATCACCCATAGATTCTAAAATTCAAACAAAAAAAAACAAAATATCAATTAAATTATACAATTTGTTATAAACGTTTTGTTTTATTTGTTTAAAACTAACCGGTTTAATATACAATTCATAGTTGATTGCTCTAAAAAGTGATGTACTTCTGAGTGATCGTAAGCCATCACCTGGAGCAGGTTCTGCTGGTTTAGCAGTTTGTTTAGCTGTTTCATCAGCCATAATTTATCTGTCAACAAATATCAGTGTGTTAACTATAAATACATCAAAGCTCTTTACTCAACACCATCTCCATTCTCCAACTAAACTCACGTGTTTATTGTTGATGTTGTTGTTCTTGAATATCCAGGACACACTGTTTACCACTGCTTATCAAACCAATAATATCAGCAGCTAGTCATCAAAATACAATGACAAATATTAGTGAAAAAATTGATAAAGCATGCCAGCTTTTATCCCAAGAAGCTGCAGGTATGTTTGAAATATAAAATTACACTTTGTAACACTAAATTTTCCAACCTAGAAATTAAACTGATTGATTTTATATTACAGAACTCTACTTGCCAGAAAAAATAGCTGAAATTGATGCATCAATTGAAACACTTGATCCCTTTGATTTTTATCGTAATTATGTATCAAAAAATATACCTTTGTTGATCAAAAATGGAGTTAAAAATTGGCAAGCTTATGAAAAATGGAATATAAATTATTTTCGTGAAAAATTAAATGATAAAATTGTCACAGTTGCTGTAACACCAAATGGATATGCTGATGCAGTAACACTTGATTCATCATCAGGAAATAATTATTTTACAATGCCTGAAGAAAGATCATTAAAAATGAAAGAATTTTTAGATAATTTAGAAAATCCAAATGACAATGAAATTTATTATATTCAACAACAAAATTCAAATTTTCAAAGCTCCTATCATGAGCTATGGAAAGATGTTGATTGTCATTTGAAATGGGCAAATGATGCATTTGGACAAAATCCAGATGCCATTAATTTTTGGATGGGTGATGGAAGAGCAATAACATCCAGCAAGTATTTTTATTTTATTAAATTTAAATTTTAGAAAAGCAAATTTAATAATTTTTTGTATTTTATATTATCTAGTGCATAAAGATCCATATGAAAATATTTATTGTGTCATATCAGGAGAAAAAGAATTCACATTACATCCACCAACAGATTTACCATGGATTCCATATGAAAAATATCAATCAGCAATTTATAAAAAAGTAAATAACAATTGGAAAATTGATCCAATTGAATCAAATGGTTCAGCTGCTGATGATGATGATGATGAAGATGACAAAATACCTTGGGTATCAGTGGATCCATTGAAGCCAGATTATCAAAAGTAACTACACATCAATTATATTGTCTAAAAAATATTATAAATTAATAAATTAATTAATTTTAGATATCCAAAGTATAAAAATGCAACGACAATCAAAGTCAAAGTTGAAGCTGGTGATGTTCTCTATCTTCCTGCACTCTGGTTCCATCATGTTCAACAATCTCACAGCTGCATTGCAATAAACTACTGGTACGACATGGAATACGATATAAAATATGCATATTTTAAAACTCTAGAAGCTTTAACTCAATAAAAAGACAAAAAAAAAGTCAACAAAAACTACTTTTCCTGTTTTTTTTAATTTTTTTTATTAAACCATTTATATTATCCATTATTATCATACTGCACAATTTATATTATCATCATCATCATCAGTAATTAAAATCTAATTTTCGAATAATATTTTACAACTAAAATACACGTAAATTTAATTATTCATTTTCTCCTTACGTTAATTTATGAAACTTGAGTTTATCGTAATTTTTAATTTTTTTTTTTCCTTAAAATACTGACAAAATCAAATTCATTTAAATATAATAAAAAACAAAAAAGCTTTTATTATCTATAATATTTATTAGACATTATCTAAAACTAATGAGATTAGTTGAATATTGGAATTGAGAATGAAAAAATTGTCAAAATTAGAATAAACATTTTTAAAAAATGTGTAAAAATTATTATTGTTTAACTTGAAAATAGCATAATTTTCATTTTCAAATGATTTGTATAATAATTTGTCATTAAAAATGATTCAAATTTGTGCATTTAATGTTTATTTATGTTTTTTTTTTTCTAATAATTAGTATAAATTAAATGCATTACTAGTAACGCCGATAGGATTTGACATATTTGGATTTCAATAAACGCGAGTGTAATCTACGTTTTTTTTGATACGTCGACATTGGTGATGATGATGATGATGATGATGATGAATCAATCGACGAATCATTAATTAATTTTCAGGCCATTTCATAATCATCATCATCATCATCTTCAAATTCACTCATTGTTCTGAATGCACGTTTACCATAAGAAGGTGCTTGTTGAGTTTCATACATTTTACGATTTTCCAAATAACGTTTATAATTAGTTTCACGTTTTCTTCTTTGTTCTTCAGCTTGTTGACGCATTCTCTCTGGATTAACATGTGATGTAACCATGTGTCTTGTCAATGAGCTCATGAATTTATATGTTATTCCACAAACATCACACGATAAAATTTCATCTGGTGTTTCTTTCTTGTTGTTAGTCTCAACCTGTTTAATCAATTAACAAACAATAAATTAATTAAATATATTATAAATACAATATGATTTATAAAAAAATAATAATAAAAAACAAAAAGCAAGTTGATCCATTTGAATTCAAAGAAAAAAAATAATGTAATAACTTTTTTTTTGACAAATTAAAAACAACCAGGATTCACAAAAAAAATTAATTCTAAAAGGATTTAAATTTTTAAATAAATAAAAATATAAAAAATAAAAAAAAAAAAAAAACCTTTTAAAATTAATAATAAAAATGAATTTAACAACTCACCGGTTGTTTTCCATTTCCTGGCTGTTCATGGACCAACAAATGCCGATGCAGATTATTCAAACGATTAAATTCTCTTCCACAAACCTCACACTTGTGTTTTTTATCTGGATCATGACTTGATCTTTTATGTACAGCTAAATCTTGTGCAGAAACATATGATTTTGGACATAAATTACAGTGAAAATTTTTTGGTTCACCAGCAAGATGTGATTTTTCATGTTTTTCAAGTGTATCTTTGTCCATAAATCTACGTGCACAATAAATACATGGTAATGGTTTTGAATTTGGATTATGATCAATCATATGACGACGTAATATTTCTTTTGTTGGAAATAATTTATAACATTCTAAACATGAAAATGGACGATCACCAGTATGAATTTTACGATGTGTTGCTAATGAATTTTGATCTGGAAATTTTTTATCACATAAATCACATGGAAAATTACGTATTGTTATATCTTCTTCACGTGCATGTTTCAATCTTCTATGTTTTAATAAATGTGTATGAGATTTAAATGTTCTACTGCACATTTCACATTTCAAACTATCATTTGTTGGTATTATAACTTGTGTTCTTTTTAATCCATTTTCATCTTCAGATATAATCAATGATATTTCAACTGTATTATTGTCATTTTCATTGTCTATATTATTGTCATCTTGTAATACCTGATTACTTTGGTTTTCATAATCTTGAATTGCCATTTGTTCATCAGCAGTTGTCTCTTGTTCATCACTACTTGTATGAAATTCATAATTACCATCTTCAGTCATATAAACTAAACGCATTTTACCATTTTCATCTTCAAAATATAAATTATTTTCTTCATCTTGAAGTAAAAATACTTGCTGAAATACAAAAAAAAAAAAAAACAATTTAAAAAATTACATTCAATCGTAATATTTAATATAAATTGGTATTTAATTTACCTCGGCATTTTCATTGGGTTGTTCTTGTTCAAGTTCTTCAGTAACAACGTTATCAGCTGACTCTTCCCATTGTTGTTGATCTTGTTGTTCATCAGTATCAAGTACTTGTTCTTCAAAATACTGTTCATTTTCATTGTATGCCTGTGCTACATAGTATGTTCTCATATCATCACCTTCATAATAAACTGTTCCCTCAATTGGTACTGCACCATCATCAAGTTTAAAATTAGCTCCTTCATCTTTTTTCTTTTTATTATTTGTACCAAGAACAGTATAAACTAAATTATTTTCAGTATTTTTAACAATTTCATGTGGATTTTCATCTTCATATTCTTCTTGTTCAACAAGCGTTTGATTCAATTCACCATCAACATTATTATCTATGTCATCTTCATCATTATGACGAGGTATTTGCATTTGTTGCTCATATTGAACTGTATTTTGAGATTTTTTAGAACGATATACTTTTGATGATGTCCCGTTTCTTACTGTTGCATTTTTAAATTGTTTTATTGATTGTTGTTGTGCAAGAGGGTCACTAGGTTCATCCACTTGCCATTCAGCATCATAATTATTTGCATTACCACCATTTAATTGTTCATCGTGTTGTTTAGCATCAACTTCTTGTTCTCCAAGTGAATCCATTGATTCAACCATTGCTTCAATACTTTGTTCATTTACTTGATCAATATCAGCCGACTCTTCTCGTTCTTCTTCAAGTATTTCAGTAACATACTCTGTTTCACCATCATCTTCAACATAATCAGCATCAGCGTATTCTTCTCCCTCATCTACTTCAATTTCTTCTTCAATTATTTCATATTCTTCTTCAATTTCCTCTTCAATTTCTTCGGTTGTATATTTTATTACTTCTTCTTGACCACCACCACCATCATCACCACCACCACCAGCATCTTTCTCCTCCAATATTGCTTGGAGTTCTTCAATCTCCATGACTAGTCAGTTAAAGATTTAAACTAACACAAAAACCTTAATAAAACAAACAAAACAAATTCTAGTTTAAATATTATAACTTGTCTTAAAACTAACAACAAAAATTATTATTAATTATGTCAAAAAAAAAAAATTAAAAAAAAGGTTAAAGTACAAGCAAGCAGTGTAAACTCGTACATGAAAATTGCCAAAAGGTAGCACAATGAGCGTTAGTCATTAAATTCCGTAACAAAACCTCAAAATTATTAGCGTGTTTAATAATTAATAAAATAATTAAATCAACAACAACAAAAATATCTAACTATAATCAAAATATTTATGCATTTGATAATAATAATAAAAAAATGGAATACACCAATTGAAAGTTAAGATAAAGGCGGTTTAAGCAGTCGGTACGTGTATGCCTTGTATTTATCAACGGACAGCAAAATGGCTACATAATTGTTCTCACCCTCAAAAGCCGTTTGTTAATTTAACCACTTTTTATATTATTAGAGACGAAAAAAACATAAACAATAATATTAATATAATAATTGTATGAACATACCTTGTTTGTAATTAATTATTAGTCAATAATGAAGATGATGAGTTGGATTTATTGAATTTATTAATAATTATTACTCGGTCGATACGCGGCCATTGATAAAGTGACGCCGTTATGAAATTAAACAGCCAATGGGTCTTGTTGTTAACGAAAATATCTCTAACATCATCATCAGCAATTTTCACCAATCAAACATCGAGGATTACTAGGGATTTTTCATCTTGCTAAGAGTAAAGAGCGTGCGCACGCACATCCCGCCATTTTTAAATCCCCTGTTTTAAGTAACTAGACACGTAACCTCTGTGTTATATGTTTTTGTTGTTATTTGTTAATAAGACGATTAAATATTTCCAGTAATTGGAAATTGTTGTACATTTAATTGTGGAGTACATTTTTTAAGACTATGTTGTTGGTTTTGGCTGTTGGATTTTTTTCCATGTTTGACTTTGTTGCGGCATCAAGTGGGTTTGACTTTGGTGATGGTTTGGCATTAATTATTGGATTGATAATTGCATTGATTGCATTTTTTGCTTGTATGGGTGCATATGCCAGACGAAGATCTCAATTTGATGCAATTTGATGTGATGATTTACAAGGTATAAATAGTTTTTGTAGTATAGTTTTTTTTTAAATCAGATTTCTATTAATTTTTATTGGGGTTTTTCAATTTTTCAGATTCAATTTCAACAGGTTTATATATTGAATGAAATACGTTGATCATAATATGTTTGAATTGCTGTTAACAAATATGAATTATATATTTTTATATTGATATAAATTTAATATATATACAATTTTTATAATTAGTTTTTAATAAAGTTTTTTAACAAATTTTAATTTTCTGGAAATTTTAATAATTACTTAGATAAATCTAAATGATATAAAAACTAAAAAAAAGAGCTTTAAATGATATAATTGGGGTCAACACTGTTATTTATTTGTCTCTTTTGGATAAAAGAGCATTCAAAGGGCTATTTAATAGCTCGGACAAAACTTTTTCACGTATGTCGATTTTTTTAGTTCGTAGACCTTTACTTTTTCAAAATTTCAATGTTATTTCTCCTTTTTTAATATGTAAACACGACGAATAACATAAGTAAAAATGAATAAACCATGGTATAGTTAACTTATTGTGTATTATTAATTAATTCAATAATTCCTAGTGATCTTTCAGAGTTCGACGAGATAAATAATATTTCATGCATAAATATTCGTTGTTTTTTAAGATTTGATACTTCCTTTGGTTTCTGTTTGCTTGATAGATTTTTAAAATAAAAATTGATTTCGAAATTTACCTCCTCGATAT
>JAPYYR010001158.1:0-17558 GCA_030523065.1 Aphidius colemani | reverse complement strand
CTTGTTGTTACGGAATCGACATGGCCGGTATTTGAACTCGGAACATCTCGTACCGCAGGCCGGCAGCTTTGCTACTCAACCACAAGCTGACACCGAATGCGATTGAAATTTTTAGCGTTATGAATATCATTCTACCTATTTTTTTTACTTGATCCATTTGTCCGAGTCAATGAAAATATGAATATTGTTACTACTAAATCGAAAAGCCCTTTAAAAACGAAAAATAAAAAGTCCAAATACATATAATAAACTTTTAAAATTACTTTTTTCCAAATATATTATCATAAATAGAAAAAAAATATAACCTGTTCAACTCCTTAGAATTCAATCATCATGTCACCAAAATCTATCATGAATAACCCCTCGCAATTAACCTACCTACTAAACTCTTCTACTTTTCGCAACAAGTAAATTCTTACTGACATAAATTTATTCGTTTTTTTTCCGTATTAAAAAAAAAAATTGAATGGCAGTCGTATGTTCGGTTGTATGACTTACTTTTTGACTGGTATTGGGTACGCCTGTGCCGCACATAGCAATGTCACGGAACCTTCCAATGTAGTACGAAAACTCCTTGAGTCGTCGATTGTCGGGAACTTGGGCCTTGCACTCCCAATGGGCTCTAAATTTTCGTTGTGTCAATGATACATCAGGAACACTTGGTTCCTCAACTAAGGCCTTTGAGAGTGTAAATTCTTTATTTTTTTTTATTAAAAAAAAAAAGTTTTACCTTTTTATGGTTGAACGGGGACCCCTGCATGTCATATTACATACCAGACATCATTGTTTTTCATAAATAAATAAATAAAATTACCACCCAATTGCAGAACCAAATTATCATGCATCCACATGATAAATTAACTTAATTTGTTTTCTTTTTTTTCCTTAAAATGTTGTGTGATTGTGGCCAGGCAAACTTACCTTCCAAGTCAAATTAAATTATGTTTAGACAGAAAATAAATATAAGGCAAAATTAAGACTCGAGGGAGATCGCAATTAATTATTTAAAAATTTTATATCACGTTTTGTATAATATATATTAATTTTATTCACCACGTGGTAATATTTAAAACAAACATAAATGTATGTATGCATGTATGTATATTTGATTTGAATATATAAAAAAAAAAAAGCGCATTTATGTGGTGGCGCGTGCACGCAGGGTACCCTGTCCCAGCATTTCAGGTAATAATCAACAAGCCTGATTTTAATTTGTCAATAAATTAGCATTTATCAACGGAAAAATCAACGATAAAATTTAAAAATAATATTCATTAATTTGGAGATATTTATTTGGAATTTTATCATTTTATTTTTATAAAATTTAACAACAATAAAGTCAAGCTTGTTGATCAATAAAAACACACACTTTTTTTTTACGACTGCCAAATGAGCATAATCGATGACGAAGCAATGAAAATATCAATTCAAATATAATGTAATAACTGTAAATAATTTGACTAAAAATATTTACATCAATTGTATAATAATTAAGGTAATTAGAAAAATTAAAAAAGAAATGATTTGACTTGTTATTTGATAGATAAAATTTCTATTTTATTACTTGGAAATTAACATTGCCTCGTTACAGATTTACACTCTTGGCCTTTTTTTTTAGCATTGGCATTGTGTAAATTGACAACCACGAGATGTAACTGCAATATTTTTTTATACAAAATAAAATTTTTTCTTTTAATTTTTTGATAATATAATACATGACCACAATGAGAATTGTGGCTATTTAAAGTTTCACATTTTTTAAAAACCACAATGCCTTTGCTAAATAAAAATTTGAAAAATAAATTTATGAAAAATTTATACCATGGTTGTACAAATTAAAATAAATTTTAAAAGCCACATGATAAAATTCACCATGTTTGTGTTTTATTTTCATTTGACATCTGTTTAATTTGCATATAAAAAAAAATATTAAATCTTGGAGTTTAATTTCCCTCAAAGCCATGGTAAACTAATCATAAATTTATTTTTAATTAGCAATAATTTTGGCATATAAATCAAGTTAAAAACAAAAATATAATGAATGATTTTCCAAGATTAACTTTGAATTTAATAAAAATTAATACCAAAATTATTGCTGTTATAAATTTTAAGATAAAAAAATTGAGTAACTAGACTCTGACTTACCAGTGATGACAAGACGTCCTTTAGTTGCTGATAATCTTGTTTCTCCAGTAAGTCTGTGTTTAGTTCGGCATTGATAAGTTTTGTAACCATCTTCAGGTCCAACATCTCTGATGTGCAATTCACCAGATGGTAAAACCAAGTACTTTCCATCTAATTACCCATCAAACACATAATTCATTGATTAATTTGAATATTAAATTAACTTAAAAATTAATTTTCATGCAGGTAAAATATAAAGCCATGCTGAATGGAAGAATGTGATTTTAAAATACAAGTTATTTTCATTTAAAATAATTAAAAATTGTTAATTAAAATAATAGAATTTAGAAGAAATATTTCCCAAGAAAAAATTCACTTGGATATTTATTTTTTTTCCAAGTTTTTATTACTTGATCTCAAGTGGATCCAAGTGAATTGTTTTTTGTAAATTTCAATATACAAAGAGCATAAATTGCAATAAATCTCAATTGTAAAATTTATATATTTTTACAGAAGAAAGATAATTAAAAAGCTCACATGCTTTGTACATTTAGCAATGAACAAAATTTATTATTTACAGTCAATTGTTAATTGCAAAAATAAAACACTGAGAAAAAACAATAAAAATTAATTTGATGAAATCGAATAAAACCAAGTTATTAAAATATAAACTATATTTATAAATGGAAAAAAAAAATTATTATTATTTTTTCTCAGTGCATACAAATAAGTACCAACAAAATAAAAATAGAAAGACCAAAAAAAAAATGACAGGGAATATACAAAGTATCTGGAACAGCGCGAGCAGCGGCAGTCAACGTCTTAATACGTAATTTAAATAAATTACATTATATAAATTTTATCATCATATTTTTAAATGTCGTTTATCATTAATCAATAATGCCCGTAATAATACCGTAAACATTGATAATCTACATCTAAAATTTACCGTACAATTTGGTAAAAACAAATGACCGCATAAATCCTAATTAATTGGTATGAAGTTTCCACTATTTTCTGCTGAATTAATAGCATTAAATCAATACTTTTTGGTATGCATAAATACAATTAAATAAAAAAAACAGATTGCATGGTCGATAAACAATTAAATCATAGAAAAATTCACGCAAATAAAACACAATCAAGTGAAAAAAAAAAAAAACTAATGACTTAATTAGAAGTAAAAATAAAAAATCAATGTATTTTTGACGCCAATTTAAGTAATCAAACGGACGATAAATAATCTTTTTAAAAAATAAATAAATAATAATTTAAATCATGTTATAATTTTATGAATACTTTCAAACATCCTCTATATCACAATGAAATAAATAGCCGCCTACAATTGTCAAGATGATTTGATAACTCTTAAATATATTTATCAAATGAAAATGAACGTTGACATGGTTCAACTAAAACAAAATATAAAAAAAAATCTAAATGATTGAATCAACCGAGTGTAATTCTCAAGTAGGTGCCCAGTAAATTGATGTAATTTATTGTTATACTGATTTATGCTGACTAAACGGAAATAGTGACGGTACGCGTCTCTGCATTTTGTTTTTAAAATAAATTAATAATATTCATTTATTGTCTTGTGATACCGTAATCATCGAGTTGAGGATAAATTGCAGTTGTCTCATCCTCAAGCCAAGATTCTATCTCGACAAATTCGGCAACAAAACTTGGTATGTGGCACTTGATTATCGCAGCATTTCCATTTAGCACATGTTCGTCCATAACATTCACAGCGTACCGCTGCCCTACAACTGAAACCAGATACCGTATTTTTTTTTCTCATTTACACCCTTTGGTTCGTTAAAAAATTTATCATATTTAATTATTTTCAAGAGAATTATTTCAACAATTAAAAATTCAACGAACCGAAGAGCTGAATAACCCAGCCATTTTTTTTTTACTTGTTATTTTCATTTAATTCTACAAAATGTCAATCCGAAAAAAGTAAATGATTTAATCGATTTTAAGTAATACCATCGGGTACTTGTTTGTCATCAGCGCGATAATTTCCACCCTGGGAATCAATCCAATCGGCAATATCAACATGATCAGCGACAAAAGATGGTACCTGACATTTGAATATTGCTGCATTACCACGAATTGCAAATACATCATAAACTTGAACCTCATAATACTGCGAGACAACTAAAAATAATTTAAATAACAATAAAAACTATTTACTGTATAAATTTGCAGTTGAGAATTTTTTATTTTGTTGATAATTAATGATAAGATTATATTTGTCATCAATATTTTATGTCGGAACCGTTGACAGCCACTGTTCACACGTTGTTACGTCTTTTAATAAATTTTATAGACAAAATTTTTGTATAACAAGCTTAAACACACTTTAAACTATAAAGTTTTTATATAAATTAATTATTGACACGCCCGCCTACCCTTCTCATCATGATCACTAGCAAGATAACTTGTACCATCATCAGCACGCCACTCAATAACATCAACAAAATCCGCGACAAAACTTGGTACAAGACACTTGAGTATTGCTGTATTTCCACGAATTAAAAATTCATCAATAACACGAGCCTCGTAGAATTGTTGAACGACTAAAAAAAATTCAATAAGATAAAAAACATTTAATAATAACTTGACGTTTAATGACATGTCGATGCTCGCATTGTTTGGTAGAATTTATTATCCGTTGTGGGAATTTGTGAAATAAAATTCGAAAGTATAAATCATTCTGCCATTCATGTGCATTATTAGAAATATTATAGCTAATTTATCGAAATCTTTTATCTAAAAAAAAAAAAACATTTATTGTTTCTTTGAATTTTTTTGCTACAAATTTTACCGTAATCTTTATCATCCGGTCGATAAATTGTACCGTCATTCGCAATCCACTGATCCACATAAACAAATTCAGATACAAAACTCGGTATTTTGCACTTCATTATTGCACTGTTTGCTCGAATAACGTACTCGTTCTCTGATTCAGTTAGATAATTATTCTGCAAAACAACTGCTCACGCAGTTCCAAATACGTAAAATTTAAAACTTTCTTTTTAATTTAGTTGAAAAAAAAAAAAATACATAAATAGATTAGAACTTCCTACTTGTAAGAAAGTTTTAAATCTTTTATTATTATTATTTTTGTATGTTAGTTTACAAATTGATAAGAAACAGTTTGATAAGAAAATTGTTTTAATAAAATTTTTTTAAAAGCGTAATGATGATAAAACGTAGGTCAATGAATGCATAACGAGATATACCCAGTTGAGTTGTTGTCTCATGTTGCTCGGGAAGATAAATTTCACCATCTTCACGTATCCAAGCTTCAATTGTTACAAATTCAGCGATGTAACTGGGTATACTACATTTAAGTATTGCACTATTACCACGAATCGCGTACTCAGTTAATATTTCTGGTAGATAGTTTTGCATCACAACTGTACACGAAAATCATCAATTATTATTGATAAAAAACAAGTTAATATTAAAAATTAAATGTTAAATTATTTATGACGTTTTTCTATTAACAACATGAATATTATTCAAGGACAACTACCGCTGTTCGCATCTGTTTGGGTACTTTATTTAAATAAATATTTCAATGCCCAATAAAATATACACAATACGATTGTAAATTATCGCTAACCATAATCATCGGATGCAATGTATTTTGAGCCATCACTGCCAACCCAAGATTCAACAGAAACAAATTCCGCAACGAAACTTGGTATTGTACATTTTATTATAGCTGCATTGCCCTTCAGACAATATTCAGAAACGACTTCTGCTTCATAATACTGGACAACAACTGTTGAATTTTTTTTTAAAAAAATAGATGTCAAATGAAATTTTTAAGATAATTTTTTGCATCAAAAGGTCTTAACTACTAGCTAAACTTTCATTAAACGTAATCAACATAATAAAGGGAAATTTTTTTTTAACATCCTATTATATTACTATCATCGTGTGGGACTTGAAGCAAAAGATTAACAATTATTTGTCGGTTGCCAACCTCATCAACTTCCGAGAAATACCGCAGTTCATTGGTCTTGATAACAACTAATTGAATAATTGCGTAAATATTTTTAAAAAATAAATTCATCAATTTCGAATGTTTATAAATTTATAAAACATAAAAATAAAATAATTATTTTTCTAATTAATATCAATTTTAAAATTACGTAAAGACACTGCTATCGCTGCTCCTACTATTTCGTTTTTTTTTCTTTTCATTCAAACTAAATCAAGATAATTTAAAAAAATATAATTTCTGACTAAACAAGTGACTACAAAAAAAAAATAATAATAATTAGCAGATAAATTTATGATAATTTGAAAAATAATAAAATTATAAATATAATTTATTTGTTAAATTAAAACTAAACTTGTAAAAACAAAAAAAAATAGTTTAAATCAATTTTTTATGTGTAAAAATTTTTGTTTTTTTTTCAGTCAAAAGTTATATTTTTGTAAAAATCATATTGATAATTATCTTAATGATAATAAATATATTTTTATTTTATTTTTAAGTACCATCCTGATCACCAGGATTATAGATATTTCCTTGATCATCCTGCCAACCGACAACTTGAACAAACTCTGATACAAAACTTGGTATGCTGCACTTGAGTATCGCCGAATTTAATTTTATAACAAAATCGTTATTCACCTCAGTCTGGTAGTATTGTTGGACAACTGCAAACTCGATTTAACATTCATTCAGTACATACAATAAATATCCCAAAAAAAAAAAACTAATAATACTCAAATAAAGTTCCGCAGAATATTTCGTTTAAAAATTCTAAAAAATCACGTTGTTTCTCTAATTTTAATATTTAAATCCGATCAAGACGTTGACGACAGCTCCCCACGCAATATGTCACATAAAATGTTATCCCAAAGAAATATCCACATGAAATTCGTAGTTTAATAATAGGCAGATCGTTTGATGTGTTACTCAGTTTATAGTCATCAGTTAAGCTTCACGCAAACGGATGAGTGTGTATAAAAAAAAAAACTGTCTGACCGGAAAGACTCTATTTGAAAAAATTTAATTTTATTATAAATACAATCATAATTGTTGCTTCAATTTGAATAATTAATATTTCATTGTCCTGAATTATTATGAACGAAGGACATGTTATTGTTGATGCGATTTTTTTTTTTCAATTTAAAACTCCTCGGTTTGATTGACTTTTTATCTTTCTACGTTGTGAAAAATATTTTATGTGATGAAAAATATACATGACTAATGGACAATCAATCTGCCTATATGTTAACTATCATGTCTTATGAGTTTTTTCTCGTCAATTTTGAATACCGTAATCATTGTTTGGAAGAAATTCTTCTCCTTGATCAGTATGCCATGATAGTACTCTGACAAAATCACCAACGAATGAAGGAACAACGCATTTAAGTATTGCACTGTTACCACGAATTGCATATTCTTTATTCACATCACTGTCCCAATACTGCGATACCACTGTGTCAGTATAATATTTGTATTTAAAAATTATTTGTAAAATTAAAAACAGCAGAATTATTTTGTAAAGTGTTTTAAAAGTCATGGGAATTTTTTATTGAGTTTATTATTTTGTCGCATCGTTGAGACAATGGACATTATAAATTTGAACTTCCGACAATTAATACTGATGACTGATGAAAGAGAAGATAAAATAAATATAAAAAATAGGGACAAACATTTTAGCACTGTAAAATTTTTGTTACTGTCGTTGTTGAAGAATCCAGCTGTTTAAATTGAATTGAATTTAAAAAATAATTTCTACATGACTTTTATTTGGCATTTTTTTTTAACTTTTAAAACATTCATTTGTGTATTCAACGGTCAGTCATACTTATTCAATGACGAATAATTTATCAACTAGTTGATTTTTTTAAATTTCTATAATCATTTAGCTTAATGACATATTTCCGATAAAAAATAAATAAATAAATAAAACGTACGAGTTTCATAAGCGCTGTTACACGTGAATTGAAATATATCTATTAAAAATATGTATTATCTTGTTGAATGATTCATTTAAAATAAAGAAAATATTATTTAAATTTAAAACTAATCCAAGACCTTACCTGCTCTTACGTTGACATCACGTGAATGCACTGATCCAGCTGGTGATGTTGCCAAACAACTGTAAACTTGTGCATGAACTTCTTGACGATAATCTTCAGCTCTAAATGGTGGAAATACCAAGTTACCATTTGGCAAAACCTGTGAATTGAATAATAATGAAATAAATTAATTATAAATTTATTAATAAATCAATAAATATAATTTTTCAAAGTCAATGGCCAATTGATTGACATGAAATTTATGCAGCGACATTTTACTCATTCAAATTATTTCAATTAAAATCATATCACGTTTATTTTAATTGGCATCATGGAATTGAGCATATTGAAAATATTTTGTAAAATATTGAGTTTAAATATTGTAAAATAATGTTAAATAATTACCTGACGCAATCCAGGTACATCACCAACAGCTGATCCATCAGCACGAACCCAAATAATATCAGGTTGAGGATTACCTCGAGCTTGACATTCAACTTCAGCTCCAGTACCATTTGAAAAATCAACACGATTTGGTGGTTCTTTGACAAACACAGGTCCCATTGAATCATCATCAGCCAGTACAACTATAAATTAATTTTACAATTCAAACAAAAATCAATTAACACTGTAAATAATATATCAAATTACATAGTTCAATCAAATTACTATTGTCATTATCAATAAGTTTAAAATTTAATAAAAAAAAAACTGGCAATTTCACGGTTCTGAGCAAATAAAAAATTCATTTCATTGCCGATTTGTAAATTGCCAGTATTTATTTGAGACAAAACAAAACTATACACAACCAGCCACGTGTGTATAATAGAAAATAGAATAAAAAAAAAATTCACAAATCCAATTATTATTATAAAAACAACAAACCATCGCATGTTGATAAAAAAATAATAATAAAAAGTATTTTCCTTTAAAAATATGAATAGCCTGAAAGCTGAATAGATGATAGTTTAAATCAAGAAAAGTTTAATTCCTGTTTGAACAGAAATAGACCTACATAAATGAAAAAGCAGCTAATAATAATAGTCTATTAACAATAATTATTATCAATAAAATATAGCAGACAAAATTCAATTTTGTTTGTTAAATAATATTTAAACAAGATAAATTTATTAATTTTATAAGTCAAATAATCAGTTTTATATTTGTAAACAATTAAAATAAAGTTAAATGTTAAATGAAAATTTGTTAAACAATATTAGACTGATATTAAAAATTGAATTGCCATTAATTTATTGATATATTTATTTATAATTTATTTATAATTGAATTACCATTGATCATCATAAAACCAGCTAACATAAGCATAGTAATAAATGCTTTAGTTACTCCTGGTGGTTCATGAATCATCTTGAACAGGTCTTTATCCACTGACCGATTTAACAGCCTCACCTGGAGTTTCACAAAGAACAATACAAATTTTTTGATGATAATCACTTTAACACATTTTATTATACTTAATATTGAGCACATTAAAAAACAAACACAAAAAAACTTTATGTATTATTTTAGAAATACATATTTAACTTTTTATATTTAACAATTTTGAAATAGTGATTTTGGCTCGCATAAATAAATTAAATATTCAAAGTGTTATTTACTATTTTTTACATTTTATTTTTCTATTTTGTGTCACGTTTTTATGTGACTAAAAAACTACATGAATTCCTGCATAATATTATACGAAAAATTGTAAATTCAATTGAAGTATTTTCTGTTTTACTGAAAGTCTAATTTCCCAGTTAAAAAGATGAAATTTAAAGTTAAATTTATCAAAAAATCGTTATCAAAATCAAAGACAGTGTATATTATTTAAGAGTAAAAGTGATGCATTATCACGTTTTGAAAGATGAAAAAATAAATAAAAAAAATAGTACATGGGGTGTGGGAATTTTGTGTGAAAGTAGGTATATGTACTATGTAGGGTAAAATATAAGGGAGTCATTTGTACAAACATTCCCCCAAGTTTCATGATCAAAATGATGAATTTTTTTTTTTTTTTTCATCAAAGAAAAATAGGGATGTTGGCAAAACTATATCACGATACATTGAAGCGTTTTATTTAATTTTATTGTCATGAAATTCATCTCAGTTACAAATGATTTTCAAAGATTCATCAACTTTTTTTCAAATAAATTACCATAAAACATAGTAGGCATAATTTTAAAACAAAAATCTATTCAATTGTAAATATAATTTTTTATTTTTAAAAACACCTAGAAAACTAAGTTAAGATTTCCAAGAATAAATTATATTTTAATGACATTGTTGTCATGCTGAGAAGCCCAACAGCGAGAGAGATCATTTAAAAAACATTTAACACGTGTTATTTAATGTTTTAAAAATAAATAAATTCCCGTATTATATCAATGAAAAAAAATAATACAAATTTCTCCAGAATTATGTAATTCATGTGAGACTCAAATATTGTGTCAAATTTGGGAGATAAAAAGAATAATGTCAAGTAAATTTTGAGACATCCTGTATGACCATGTGGTACAAACTGAATACAGGCTGATGATTTAACTGATTTAGTGTAAGCAAAATAAAAAGGTCCAGTTTTTAATCAGATTAATCATCTGAAAAAATCAAAAAGAGAGAAAGAGAGAAAGAGAGAAAGAAATTTGAGATAAAAATACAAAAAATAAAATCTCTGGATAAAAGAATCTTGGTTGTTTGAAAGAGCATGGTTTTTATGTATGCCTGCTGTCACCTGGCATGTTTGAAAGTGTGGGTTGTATACATTAATATGGTTGTATCCGCGTGCCCAGTCATTTTATTGATCGAGAAAGGCCGGTGCTCTGGTGCCACTAACCGTGCATCTGCCGCTACCCGTATAACATATACCTCAGGGACGTATCTTGTAATATTCATCCCCTATTATTTTATCATCTTTCAAACTCATCTCCCACATTAAATTGCCTTTTAAAATTAATAACAAATTCATAGTCGCAAACAAAAAACTATTCACAATAATTTTTAAATATTAAAAAACAAAATTTTCATTTTTAATGATAAAAAATTAATGTTTTTTATGAATTTTCATTGATGTAAATATCAAACACCTACAGACACAAAAATTGTCATTCGCATGCTAACGACGCCCTTAAAAATAAAAATAATTAAAAAAAAATATAACAAGTTTTATTTTGGTTTTTTTTTTTTTGCTTTACTTTATTAATATCCATTTTTATTATTTTTTTTTCGTCATATTTTATCTTTGTCTAAACCGGAGAAAGATCACCGCCTTTTTAAAAAAACGACAGCTGCAAAATGGGTTTCCTTTTTCTCCAAAAATATAAAGAAAAAAATATACGAAGGAATTTAATACGAAGGCTGTATTCTTGATGAAATAATTATTTATAATTTTATAAATCAAATATATATAGTTTTAATACCGCGTGTCTTCAAGTGCATGAAATTCAATACATATTTTAATTACAAAAAAAAATAAAAGTGCATTTTTTAATAATAATTATGAATCAGCACATATCAATTGAGAGCATAAGCTGTATATTATTAAAAAAAGTATAAAATATTTCTAAACAATGTAATAATTTATTATTAATAAATAATTTCAATTATTAATAGGAAAAATTCATAAAAATGGAGTAAAAGCTCGAAAATGAATTGTGACGTATAACACACACGAGGAGATACAAAAAAAAAAAAAATTAATATCTTTTTATCTCGAGTTGGTTGAAGCTTGTTGAGATGTTACGTGTATTTATAAATTATATGACAAATAAAAGGGGTTATTTATTAAAAAATAATAATAATAATAATAAAGGGTAACGAGTTAACACTTGACAACAATCAATAGTGACAATTTGATTAAAATGCTGTCAGCTTTTTTAACGTTTTTATTATTTTTCAAATTAGTTGTTGATAAATTTTCAACCCAAAATCACTATTTCAAGGTATTTATGATACATTTAACACTTGCAACACTTAAAACAATAACACTGTATATTTTTATTTTCAAAATCACATAAAATGATTTAAAAATTTTTCATATTTTTACACACCTTTTGACGATTAATTATATGTAATATTACACTTAATTTGATCACTTTAAAATCACCCACACACAGACACACACTGATATCAATTCCAAGGATTTATTAATAATATCCAAATAGAGGACAATTTATTTATTTAAATAAAATACCACAATACGCGGTGTATAATACCGCGCGTTAAAAATTGCGACCGCTTGTTACTTGTCAAGCGTCAGCGCACGAATACAAAATTTACTCAATTTTGTTGAGACTTGGGGAAAGAGAACGAGAAATTTTTTTACGAGTAGGGGAAATAAAGCTAGAGGGGTATATCTGAATCTCTAAGCAATTTTTATACGAAATAAAATATAAATATGACCTTCGTTTAATTTACGATCTCCAAATTTTTTTAAACAATTTTTTTTTTTTTTTTTCTTGATCAATTTTTGCGGCTTATTTAATATAGAAAATATTTATTGTAATTTTTTTTCAAGTGGTGATTGATACTTGGGTGAGATCATCGAGTAATTATCATATGACTCATGTGAAAATTAAAAATACATGTAAAATAGATGTAAATAGCGAATAAATTCATTTAAAGAAGCCTGAAATTTTAGAAAAATTTTAACTGGATTAGTTAATTAATTTTTGGAGCGAATGGATGGATTTGGCGAGACTTTTTGTGTGAATTTTATGAAAAGAAATAAATTAATTGTAATTTTGGACGAGAAAATCATGGTGCATTCGTTGGTTAAATATATTTTTTTGCTATACCTTTTTCCACTTAATAATTCTAGCTAAAATTTTAAAAGAAAAAGCTATTTCTTTTAATAGCAGTATTTATTATTTTAGCTGAAAACTCAATTACTGTTCATATCAAATTTGACATTAAAGTTTAGGGTTAATAATAAATATAATGAAAATAATAATATTATATTTATTGATGAATTTTTTAGAAGAAAAATATAAAACAAGAATTAATATTCAATGTGAGACTAAAAAAAGTTAATATATATTTTCATCATTGCAAAGATTGAAAGATTCATTAATTATTTTTTGTAAAAATTTTCGGCATTTTAAGGCAGGTGCTTTGCGACAATTAATAGCAACAATGGCCAAAGAAAGATCTACTTCATCTTGGAGGGGCTTTGGATGTTGTTGAGTCACAGATTGATTCAGCTTTTCTGCAATGAGCGTCAAAGCCGAAGCAACTGATATATTTGAGTCTTTTTTATTCTCACCTAGATTATCTGTAAAAAAAAATATTATAGAACTATATTTTCATCACGAGTCTTTATTTTTTAATATTTTAATTTCAAAAAATTAACATCATTCTTACCTTTGTTTGTATTATTTATAATATTCTCTTGGTTACCATCACTATCATCCTCATTTGAAGACTTACTAATACATTTTGGAGCATTCCTAAAAATAATTATTCATAAATTTATTATTTGGCATAACAATAAATACTGTGTTAAAATTTAAAAGTTTTTAATTACTTTGAATCAAAAAAAAGGTTGTCAGTAAAGCTCATTATATTATAATAAACCCACTTGGGTTTCGTAGGCATTGAAGTTGATTTAGATTTTTTTGTGTCATATTGAATCTTGCGATAAGTGTCCAGTAAACAATCCCATTTCTCTTTGATCTCTTCTACACTAAGAACTCCTGTGAAATATAATAAATTTATTTATTTAAAATGGAAAAAAATTCTTTGTCTTTGTGCTAATAATTTTTTAATTCATTTATCAAAAATATAGCTGAGGAAAATGAATTTTTTTTACCTTTGATACCCGGTAAATCAGCAATTTCTCGCCACAATTCATTCTGTGTTCGAAATGATCTTAGTGAAGGGCTTAAACGACAATCCCACAGTTGTCGTCTTTCTTCAACAGCCATGATTAATTGTTCATTTATATCTACATTCATGCTATCCATGTAAACAAAGGAATCTTCAATTTCATCACTATCTTCATCATTAAAATTAGTCAATGAATGTGATTCATTGATAGTTGGTAATGATGAACCCAAGCGCAACTTATTACACGTACGTTTTTGAGGTACTTCCTTTGATTGCTGATCACTATTTCTATCTCCTTCAGATTCAGATGTTGATATTTTTCTTTTAGGCTGTTGAATATTTGAAATCATTACATTACTAGAACTTGGTTTTGTGTGTTCTTCATTTTCTTCAATATTTATATGTATTTTATCAGAAGTTGCCTTTTTAGCATCACCATTTTGTACTATTTTTCCTTTTGGTTTGATTTCAGAACGAGTAATTGGTGACATTATTTTATTTTGTTGCTGAATATTTTCAGTTACATCAGAAGCATTATTTTGTACTATTTGTTCTTTTGAATTTTTTGACTTGAATCGAGAACGAGTAACTCGTTGCGTTGTTTTTTGTTCTTCTTCATGTTGTATATTTGAATTTTTCGACATTAACTGATAATTTTTCAACATTTTTATTTTGTCATTATCAACAATTGGTTTTTTTTCTTGTTCAATATCTTCTACTTGTTTTGTTTCATCACCATTTTGTACTATTTTTTCTTTTGGCTGTTGAAGATTTGAATTGATTTCATCACAAGTAATTGATGGTATTGTTCTTTGTTGTTGTTGTTGTTGTTGTTGTTGTTGTTGTTGTTGTTGTTCTTGTTCTTCTCCTTCTTCTTCTTCTTCTTCTTCTTCTTGCTGTTGTTGTTCATTTGTATGTGTCTCATCATTAACAGTTGGTTGTTCCTCTTGTTTAGTAATTTCTACTTGTTTTTTTTCACTACCATTTTGTACTACTTGTTCTTTTGATTGATTTGACTTGATTCCACTATAAGTAACTGGTGGCTTTGTTTTATTTACTTGTGGCTCGATATCTGTACAAACAGCAATATCACTTTTTTCTGTTTGTCCTTTTGGCCTTCCACGTTTTGATTTGATTTCAGCACTAATTGTTGGTGACATTTTTTTTTCTTCTTGTTGTTCATTTGTATTAACAGTTGCTTTTTCTGTTTTTTCTCCATTATTTGGTACCTCCTTTTTTTCTGCAAAACAAATTACAAGTAGAAAAAACATAATAACAGCTAATTTTTAATTTTTCATAGCCATAACTAACCGATAAGTCTTAATACTTCTTTCCAAGAAACAGGTATCAAACGTTGGTCACAATTATCAAGCACTAGGATTAATTCTCCATCAGCTAAAAATATAATTTCACAGATAAGTAGGTGAAATGTCAACATGAAAAAAAAAACAAAACAAAACGATAATACATACCTGATGAAGGGTATACTGTTCTTGTTGCTTCATGAACTCTGCAGCAATTCATTCCTTTAAAAACACGAAAGCATGTATGCCTAGGAATCACTTGGTAAACAACTACGTCTAGACATACACCACAAGTCCATACAGAATCCTGTAAAAGTTCATTATAATTTGAATCAAAGCAATCAAAATAACCAACAATGACAGTTATTATCAATAAAACAACTAACAATAAATACTTTTATAATAATGAGAAAAGTTATCATCAATTTCTTACCTTATTGAATACCATTTTTTAATATTTAATTAATAATTATTATCAATAAATTAAATTGCTTATTATTTGTTATGATTTATTTTAATGTCTTGTTATTGCTTGTTAGTTGTTATTGTCGGCCATTGATGTGCATTGATGTACATATATGATTTCTCCGTGGCTTTAACTTTTGAAGCTCAATCACGGAGTTTATGGAACCATATTAGAAGCAACCAGCTTGAAAAAATAAACAATTGTAAATAATTTTATTACAAAAAAGAGTTTGTTAGCATTTATATTAATAAATTATTAAACAATTTTTATTGTCAAAATGTCAGAAATAAAGGACGATCCAAGGCAAGTCCTTGGACTATTAAATTCTTTGGGTTTTGTTGGAATAACAGCAAAACAATTACAAGCATTTATGAAAGGTTAGTTGACATTTATTTTAACCGTTTTTTTTTAAATATTTACATACAACAAGTTAATTAAATTAAAATATTAATATTATATTTTTTAGATTTAAAATTATACCGTAAGATGAAAGAACGTGAACGTCAATTATGGAAAGAAGAAGTAAAACAAAAAATATTATTAAAACAATGTGAATCAGCAAGATCAGTGCTTGATACAATATCAAATGAATCATCAGAAATTAAAATTGAAATAAAATGTTTACCTGAAAAACAAAATAATCATATAAAAACAATTAAAAATGATAAAAATAAAAAAATACAAACATCACGATTAGTTAATTCTCAAAGTCCACAAAAAAAAATGTCCACAAGTAATGGTCAATTTGACAATAAAGAGAATAAAGTAGAAAATATTAAACAAGTGTTAAAGGATCCAGTAAAAGTTGTTGTACCTCCTCTTCGTGTTAATAGTGAACCTGAATTAAGAAAAAAGACTCATTGTCAAACACCAACAAATGAAGTTGTATCAGAACCAACTGCTCGTCCAGTATCATCAAAAAATCCATCAAGATTATCAACACGTTCACAATCAAAATCATGTAATTATTAATTACTTAAAACTATTCTATTCAATCATACATGATTTTTATTTTAATATTTTTTTAGTTATTAGATCATGGAAAATAAACTCAGAGAATCAACGTGCACCACTAACAGCCAAAACAGATCCAGTTGCATTGTATCAAAAATATCAAAAAGCATGGAAACAAATATCACTTCCTGGTGAAAATCATCATGCTGATCTTAGATGGGCAGTTCGTGAAAAAATGATGGAAGTAGATCCAATACCAAGAGTAATATATTAATTTTTATATTTAATTCATATTTATATGATTATTTATTTATTTATTTTATTTTTCTTTTGTTTTAGCCAATTTTAAAAAAGACAATGAGTTCAATGAGTGCTAGGCAAAAATGACAAAACTTTAAAATGTATGTATATTTAATGTTTTAATATTTATCACAACAATATAAATTTATCTTTTTTTTTATCATATTAATAGTAACATATCAAGTTTTGAAATAATTTATTTTTAAATTGACAATTGACGAAAGATTTTTTGTACTTGATAATGAATTAGTTATACTCATCTTATAATTAAAATAATAAATATAATGAATTTCAAAATTAATTAATTTGTCAGTAAGAGTTTTTTTTTTTTTTTTCTTTATACTTGTATTGTTTAAAGTTTCATTCAAGACAAAAGGCTGATGAAATAATTAATCTACATTAATTTTTTAATTTAAAATTATGAATAGATAATGCGAAAAAAAAATGTTAAATTTATTATTAAACTTTTTATACTTTAATTCAATAAAAGAATGGCATTAAAATTTTTTAAAAATAACATTGAGAAA
>JAPYYR010001157.1:0-17439 GCA_030523065.1 Aphidius colemani | reverse complement strand
ATCAGTAGATTTTTTTCAAATTCAT
Organism: Aphidius colemani; assembly: GCA_030523065.1. Classification (NCBI taxonomy): domain Eukaryota; kingdom Metazoa; phylum Arthropoda; class Insecta; order Hymenoptera; family Braconidae; genus Aphidius; species Aphidius colemani. The sequence goes on along the minus strand of JAPYYR010001157.1, from coordinate 17,414 downwards.
CAAGCAATTAGAAAAAAGCTTCAGTTATTTTCAAAAAAATTTCCATCATAAGCCAGTCATTATTTTCTGTTGAATAATAAAATCCATATTTTCTCTTTCCCCGTCTTATGCAAAATTTTAAATTTCACATAGCAAGAAATGGCTCAAAAAAATAGATAAAATAAATTTATAATCAAATCGCAAAAGACGATTTAGGATGGATATTTTTGTAATACAACGTGACAGTTATAAAAGGGATAAAAAAAAAGGGTTAAACCAACGACGAAATGTTACCCCCTACTGCGAAAGAGCGATCATGCTTTACACGAGAAAAATTTGCAACTGGAACAATGGAGAAATTCGCGGTAGAATAATTTTTATTTAATTTTTTTTTTATATATAAATAAAAAAAAAACCACTATGAAGCACGAGAACTGTGTTCTGGCGCCGATCAGGGAGGCAAAGAACTTGAAAACTGGAATATACACTAGATTGAAATATAACGCGATCCAAATATGTATACGCAGTGAGGTTGTTTTAACATGGTTAAATTTATGACTCGTGTTTTGCGGCTTGTATATTCATGCATACCTGTCGACAGACGTATACAAGCAATGCCATTTTATATTCCTCCTTTTTTCTTTTTATATATTTTATTTACATAATTTTGTTATTTATTTTTTTCTTATATATATTGAGATCTGATTCAATCCTCTTTATTTGGACTTGGTACTCAAAATTTTATACATTCAACCGTGGATTGACTTAACAGCATCAGATATATTATAGTTTTTGTATTGTTACTATGTAAATTCATAGTTTAAACAAAGGAAAAATAATATATTTTATTTAAAACAATTGTATATTTAGAATATTATTGTTTGTCAAGAATCCGCAAATAACTTATCGTTTTATTTTTCCTTTTTTTTGTTTGATTTTTCAACATGTGAGGTAGTTTTACTGTACACTTTGCATAATATTAAATTTTACGATGAAAATAATTACACAAAATGCTGAATTATGTATCTTTTAATTGTCAGGTATTTAAAATATTTTTATTTTTTTTTTCATTAATTTGCAAATTATGTAAAATAAAAAAGAAAAAAAGGTTTTAAAATTTTTCCCTTTTTTTTTTTAAAAATAAGTTGGAAGAGCGATAATTCAATTGAACAACCGAGTAAGATTGATTGAATCTATTGAGTAGATTTACTGTGTATTTAAATAAAATAAGAAAAATAAAAGTTTCAAGACAATAGCATTTGTCCTGATTTTAGTTTAAGTAGAATCGAATTTGCCTAAAATCATCGTGTCTCACAAGCAGGGTAAAGTCAAGTTTTTCTTATTTTTTTTTAAAACAGAAGATCTTTTAGCAAAGTATATTAACATTGAATCGGAGCAAAGGTATAATATTTACTTCGAGACAAACATGCATTAAACATAAAAACAATTCAAAATTATACACTGAAAAATTCACTAGAATTATTTTATTATTTACTTGAAATTATTTAAATGTTTAAGTATATTATATCAAAATTAATTATATTCATATTTTATGGGCATTGAATAATTGAATTTTTCAAGGGGCTATTTATTGGTGTAGTCATGGTGTTACTCTATTTGGATTTTTTCGACTAAACTTTGAAGTCATGGTATCACTAAATTTGGTCTCTTGGAATTTTCATAAATTAAAAATGACAATAATATAGAATTATTGTTAATTTTTGATATATATTGTTTGTATATATGAAAAATAAATTGTTCTATTCTTTAACTATATCAATGACATATTGATAATATTTATTTTACGTCATAATTTTATATCTACAACAATTCAGATGAGCTGTTTTTTATGAATGTCCATATATTTCGAAAATACAGTAACATCAGTTGAATTGTATTGTGATTATATGTAAAAAAAATAAAATAATTATGTTTGTATTCAAACAGTGAGAATACAAATTCCTAACCATATTTGAAAAGTATTAACCCCCCAACAAGTATTAACTCTTTTCTGCCACGACATAAAACAAACTTCATGCGAAATAAATTTTGTTAGTTTACTTGTAACACTGTAACATTGCTACACTCGAAAATGTAATTTATGATGACAAAAAATTTATATATTTTTTATTTAATTTATTCATTTAATTAACAACTTGGTTTTTTGTTTTGCCGGTTGTTTATTTTCTTCATTTTGGGACAGTAATTTTATTTTATCTTTAAAAATTTATTATTTTAATTTTCATGATAAACTTACCTTTGAAATTGCTGCACCAAAACCTGTTTGACATGCGCCTTGTCTATAATACCCCGAATTTGCTGGAAAAAAAAATAATAATTGTCATTTAATAATCAATTATAAATAATTAATTTACAATTTAATAAAAAATATAAAAAGAAAACTAATTTCATTAATTAATTTATCAAAGAAAAATGAAATAAAATTAAAAAAAAAAAAAAAGTTAATTTACTGGATTAAAATTAATATGACACATGTAAATTTACAATAATTTTATACAAACAAATTCATAATCTGATACATTTTTATTAAAAAAAAAATGGAATAAATAGCTGTTAAGATGCCAGCAAGTTGAGTTTATAAAATATAAACGTGTGATATGAATTACGTTGTGTTTGATGAATATCCGGTGGCATGGACTCCCGGTCTTCTTCGATGCATGAAAAGCATATCATACATACATTATAAATACAAATATACATAGTGAGTTGACCCTCGAGGACATCCCGCCGGCGGTATGGACAATTCATGGCGCCGGATGACCTCAAAGTCACGCAATTATATCAATCAAACACATTGCGTTCAACATGACACTAAAAACCCTCATAATTAATTTTTTTTTTTTTTTTTTCTTTTTTATTAATTTATTTAATATTTACAAAAGAAAATAAGCTATGTACATAAATCATAAGGGATTATATTTAAAATGACGAATTATTATTTTATTTATTTGATTCGCTATAATAAAATTAAAGAAAAAAAAAGATTATAAATTTGCATTTGTATGATGGATAATGGTCAGTCAAGGACAGTAGTGTTAAAAATAGATTTATTTATTCGTTTCATCACACATTTAATGAATAATAATTAAATTAATTTGTTTATTTTTTTGATAAATATTTATGCTTTAATTAATTAACAATACTTAAAAGTTATTTCAGTATAGCCAAGTGGATGAAATATGCATTCAAATTTATTTTTCACAATGAAAAATGAAATTGAAAAATTGTTTACTTTGATGTAATTGAAATGGATAATAAATATTTTAAATTTATAAAGTAAAATAAAATAATCAATTTTATATATATATAAATATAAATTCATAAAAATTAATTTGAATTATTAAAAAGAATTTATTTATTGTTAAATTGCAATACTCGGAAAAGATCAATTGATATTTGCCCTTAATTTTTAATCTTACTGATTAATTTTATATTTTTATGTGCAAAATGTGATGTTAAATAAAAGAAAATATAAAAATTATTTACAGAAGCATCAGGGTGTAGAATGACAGCTGTAGATAATAAAAATAAATGCAACAAATAAATGAAATAAATAGAAAATATAGAAAAATAAAAAAAGTCCAGGAAATAATGGTGTGGGTTTCCGGTGTGTGCGGGCATTTTAAAGGACTTATATAGTTATAAAATTAAAAATAATAAAAAAAATACGGAGAAGTTTAAAATATTATTTTTTTTTGAACATTTAAATGTACCGCTTTTGAAATAGTAATTATATTTTTACTTAATTTTCTAGAGGTTGCGACTCTTATTTCAATTTTTTCAAGGACAATATTGTAAGACTGTTAAATACACTAATAAAATATGAACAAAGAATAAAATGTGGTAGTGATATACCAGAAGTTATATATTTAAAAAAAAAAAAATTATAACAATAATAAGGCGACAATGAGACTCGACAGGATGATGGTTTGGTTCTTGGACAAAGTGCCGCTGGTGCATGAAATGTGACGAAGTGAAAATGTTTGTATATATATCCCTATATTTTATTGCTCTTGAAGTACATAAGTGTATTAAAAAAAAAAAAAAAAAAAATTATAATAAATATAAAAAAAAATGCTGAAAGACATCACACAGTTCTCGTTAAATAAAGTTGAGAGAATTTTTTTTTACGAGAGACTGTTACTATCTCTTTTTTTTCTTTTGATAATTATTTAATTGCAACACTTCATAAAAAAAGCCTGAAAAATTTTTCAACGATGACATCACCAACTTTCTTTCAATAAATGCATCTCCAAGAATTTATTTTTGTGATAATTGATTGTAATTAATTTAACAATAAAAGAAGAAAAAAATTATTTTATAATTTTTTTTTTCCTAAATTGAGATAATTTTTGTTGTTTTTTTATTTCAATTAATATTTTTATGAATCTATTTTTAAGATGTACAAGTTTTTTTACTTTTCAAGTGATAAAAATATATTTTATAGAGGAATAAAATTAATAAAAGAAAAAATGATGGAATTTACAGAAATGAATATATAAAGCTCACACAGCATAACAAAAAAAAAAAATAAAAATAATCCAAATTGAATTTTAAAACTTTTAGAATAATTGTATTTCGGTGTAATCTAAATACTAGAAGCGCATATAATTTCATGAAGATTTTGTGTAAAAGTATTTTTTTAAATGTTGACAAATGTGACTTGCAGCAAGCTTTGTCTGCAAGTCATGGCAAATTATAGAATGAAAAATAAAATAAATAACGTTTTGCAAGTGCAATAAAATAAAAAATTTGATGAATGATTTTTGCCAAATTGCATGATTTAAATAACATGATATTGTGTTGGTGGCTAAACGGAAATGCAGACATTTAATACCGGAAGAATGACACGTGTGCGAAAGGAAGAGTAATAAAGTAAAGGAAGCATCAGTTGTAAGCAAAATTATTTATAACCAGTCAATTACAGCTACTATTATAAAGATCAAAAAAATGTATTCATATATTTTTAAAATTACCATTCATTATTTTATGAAATATTAAATTACGAAAAAAAAAAATATTAATTATCCAAAACTAAATAATTAGTTATTTTTTTATCATTTTGTTATTTCTGTCATACGGAAGTTGATAAAATTTCAAGAAAATACAAAAATATCTACTGATTAAAACTTTAAAATTTAAGTTATAATGAATTTTTATTATTTCAACTTAATTTTAATTAATATAATTTAATTTTTTTATTTTTTATCTACTTGATTAAATTTGACAGGAAAAAAAATACCAAAATATACTTTTTATTAAAATGATAAGTACCGAAAAAAAAATGTTTTTTTAAAATCAAGTTAATAAAAAAATAATAAATAAATAAACAAGATTTAAGTTTAAATGTCTTGTGAGCAATTAACGTAAAAAGTTGATATTTTTTTTGGAGTTTTAACAGGAAGTTTATGGTAGTTTTGTGAAATTGGAGGGTCAGGACCACATGTTGCTGATCTGTTGGCTCCGTTTAGCCCTCGAGACTTGATATTTTTTTTATACAGACGAATAAATAAATTTGGTCGCGAGCCACATTGTGTTTACAATGTAATTCTTTTTTTTTTTTCTCAATTACTGAAGTATTTAGTGACTGATGAAAGCCAGATAAAGCCCTTGTTTATTAACATGAAACGATGATTTTTTATAAATAATAAATTTTGTTGTAAATACTTACCAGTACGACATGGCGAATATTCAATTGATGATGTAAGATTTGTAACCCAACAAGTTCCAACAGGCTCACGGAAATTACCATATTTATTGGTATAACGATTTGCATTATTAGCATTTTTTACTTGTTGCATCGTAAAAAATACGTATCTCGGTGCACAAGCCTGGAAAAAACAAAAAAAAACACATAAAATTAATAACAATTATTTATAAACTTTTAAAAAAAAAATAAACAATTAATTTATTCAAAAATATATTTTTAATTTCATCTTTAAACAAGGCATAAATTTATATTTATATATCATCAACAAAAAAAAAATGTTATTAACATAGTCATTGACTAATAATAGCCAAAGAAAAAAAAATCTAATAAATATAAATTTAAATTTTTTGATTAAACAATATACTCTTATGAGAAAATAATAAAAAAATATTTAAAAAATTGTGTTGCAGCTGCAGAAAAAAATTCATCAAGTGAACAAATCAAGAAGACAAATGCGATAAATGGCCTGATTGATATTTACAGTCTGCAGAATGATTGAAAAATAAAATATAAAAAAAAAATAAAAAACTACATAATTATTTGTCTGGAATTTGAATTTGTTATATGACATTTGGTAGTTATGCATAAAATGATTGTGTGTTTAAAGTGTCTTGTGACTCTTCAAGATGTCATCTGTACAAAATCACATCTGCAGATTGAAACGATCATCATTTCACCAACACTCACAGATTAAAATGGAAAAAATAAAAACTCTTGAAGCAACAAGTGTTTCAATCAAAGCTCAAACTCCCTATGTTATATTTTTTCAACACACAAAAACAATCTGACCTTCATTTTATTTATTACCATTGTAATCTTGAGCATAAAAATTAAAAATTAAAATAAATAAAATTATACATATCTTAATTTAAATAATTTATGAATCCACTGTGTATTATAATAATCTGTACAGTCAAAAGGGCAAGATATTAATTTATAACATAACGGAAGGATTCAACCATCTTATCGTATAGCATACTCATAATATCCGTTAAATGTCATTAAAAAAATAGTAAAAAAAAGAACATCCATAACATCAGCCTATTCAACGACTCGATTGTTATAACACAGTGATCGTAAAATTGATATTAAAATAATAAAAAAACAAGATAGCATAGATGTTTCAAAATGAAATAATAAAATAATATAAACTAAAAAGAATTATTATAATAGTGATTGTAAAATTGATATTAACATATTAAAAAAATACATAATAAAATTGAAATAAATAAATTAAAAAATAGTCAATTTATCTATTGTGCTTGTTGAGTTCAATTGCGTTCAGAATATATTTTATTATGAATGTGTAGATCAAAGTCGGAATTTAAAATGAGGATGACCATATTGGTGGGACAATACTTAAATAAAAAAATAGTATTGTGCTGTTTGTTGGATATAAGAAAAAAATTTTAAATAGCTTTGAGAAAAATATAAATGTAAATTTATATTTATGAAGAGCAAATGAATGAGGCGGATTGATCACAGCTGGGATGGTTGATATATCATTATATGATGAAATAATAAAAAGAAAAGAGGTATTTTATTGATTGGCCCAGCTTAAACATGACCAGCTGCAATAAAGTATTTCTGCAGATGTTGTAATTTTACTCTATTATACTATAATAAATAACAAAAACTATAAAATCATCATGAAAAAAAAAATAATCAACTAATGAAAAAAGTAATTAACAAAGCTCTTAATAAATTTATTAATTTATAACTGTTTTTTTTTTTATTTATTTTATTTTTATAGTCAAAAAATTCAAAAATCGTTAAATAAATTTTGAAAAATAATTAATTTTAATGTAAAAAATACAAATAAAATTAAAAATTGAATATAAAAATTAAATTTTTCATTTTATATAATTAAAAAAAAATTTTTTAAATCATTAAATGAATTTAATGATAAAAAATAATTAATTTAATATAAAAAATAATCAACCAGGTTGTAAATAAAATTAAGAAAAATTATATATTTATTAATTACTCGGTTAAATTTAAAATTGAAAAAAAATTTAATAGGCTACTGTTTGTTTAATGAAGCACAAAATTTTAGAGGTCATGTGTATATTTAGTATCGTAAAATATAAAAAAAGAAAAATAAATTTTTTTTTATTTCGGTGTATAATTTAATCATTAACGAAAATCTCATTTTACGCATTTTAAAATTAGCTCACACGTTAAGTCATTATGTCCAGTAGGGATCCAGTTTAAATATTATGCATAAATTTATATGTCCAGCTCAACTCTAAAGTAACTCATTTAGTCTGTTTACGTTTATATTCACATTAATTCTCATTTGGCTGATGATCTTGAAGTATGTTCCAGAAAAAAAAGCCATAATTTATTTTTTCAAGTCTCGAGTTATTTTTGAGTTTATAAATGAGGTCATTCTGGGTCGACTGTGTCTCGATGCCAAACTCACTCAAAAATAATACACAAATTTGACTGTCAATTAAAATTAAAAAAAAAAAAAAAAAATTCAATTTATTTTAATCATCAGTTATTAACCATAAACTAGACAAGTTTCAATTTTCTTTCCATCAACACTGATAGATAAAATACCGCCATCTAAATTTTTAATTTAAAAATATAAAAAAAAATTCATCTAAATATAAATGATTTATTTTTGTCTATGAAAATTTAAATGTGTAAAATCATAAGCAGGTTTTTAAAAAAAGAAAAATTGTATAATAATGTGACACCTGATGAAAGTTTTGTTGAGCTGAAAATTAATGTACAATTTTTTTTTTCATAAGACAAGTTGTTTGTCGTATAATTTTGTAATTTTGTACGAGAAAAGTATATATGTGTGTCAACGTAATATAATTATTTTCTATTTTTATTATATTAAAGACGGAGGTGGTTTGGAGTTTTAACCACAACTTGAGATACAGCTGAGTCACAAAATTATAAATACTTGGTGAATATAAATACCTTTTTAAGAACAAAAATTGCGATAGTAATTTAATAAACATATTCGAGTATAGCCCGAATGATTTGCTCCGAATATTTGATTTGATATCTTCCCTTGTTGCCTTTTTTTTTCATCATTATTCTTATTATTCTCATAAAAAGTTGTACCTATCAATCACTGAGTTACGCTTTTCATCAATCTGTCATAAATCAAAGCAACTTGTATCTAATAATTCTTTTTTTATATCCTTTTCTTATTCTTATAATTTTATTTTTAATTTTTTTTTTTTTTTTCCAAATTCCAAATACGGCAGACAAAGTTTCCGAAGGATTGTAAAATACGAAAGGATTCCCACAATGTGGATTGAATAGAGGGTCAGAATCATCACTAGAAAAAAAAAAAATTTTATATAAAAAAAATTTATATATATATCGTTTAGCGGGCGTTGCAATTTGTCCAATCGACAAAACACAAGGGCGGAATGCGTATTGTCCAATCGTTTCAGTTCTCAACCGACATTTTTTTGATTTTTTTTTTTTTGATCTTTAACTTTTCAACCGAGACACTAAAATATTATGCATTATAGTTAATTTTTTGTTTATTTATTTCCATCATATATATATATATATATATATATATATATATATATATACGAAGAGAAAAGTAATTTTATTTTATAAAATTTTTTCTTTTATTTATTCAATTATTTTTTATGTGAATATTTATTTTTTTTTTTTTATATATATATATGTATCAATCAGAGTTGATTTTTTGACAAGTCATTATTCTAAATGACAATAATTATAAAAAATATTAAAATATAAATCGTCACATTTGCTTGAAAGATAAAACAGTTGTTGAAAAATTTATTTGACATTTAAAAGGAATTTTCTTTTTTTTTTGAAAAATAGAAGGCTTTACAAGTGTGTGATTGCGTGGGTGGTTAAAGTATGGAGATTGATGATAATATATTTGAACACAATTGTTAAATAAAGCTTGTATATTATGGTTGTTGTGAAAATCACCAAAAAAGGTGCGAAAGATCGATAGATGCTGTTGTGTATTTGACTCGATGAGTAAGAGATATTCCACGTGAATAAATAAATATATAAATGTAAAATATATTTGAATGACTAGTATCGTAAATGAATGCTAAAAAAATATACTGTAAAATGAACAAAAATTTAAAAAATTAAAAAAAAAAAGTTCATACATGGCTCTGCTTTCAGTGGAGGTCGTCGAGGTCGCGATTGTTTCTGTGCAGTTTCGTGCTCTTTTAATCGATGCGTCTTGATTTTTTTATTTTTTTTTCATTGCATTTGATTATTTTTATTATTTATACATATATACTTTTTGTACATATATATATGTTTATTTATTTTTTTTATTTTTTCTTCAAACAACGACAGCCGACCGCGAGGAAGCCGCCACCAGTTTTATCGTCAGGACTCGCCCATATTTTACCAACCGATTGTTCCTTCTTTCCACTGGGTTGACCGTGGGTTACTTTCTTCGTGAGATGTCTCAACGTTATTTAAAAAAACAATCCTTTTTTTTTTTTCTATAAATTTTTATTCATATTATTTATTTTTATCTCATTCTTTCTGTCTTATTTTGTGTTGTTCCATCTTTCTTTCCACGACTGTACATGCCAAAGTAAACATTTGAAATTGCAGGTTTTTTGTGATAAAAATTTTTCATTTTTATCTACTATATTGAGTCAGTTAAATGTCATGTAGTATTTTGAGCTTTTTGTAGTATTTTTCTACCTTTATTTTGGCGCAAAATTTAAATGTCGAACAAAAGTCTCTGAGATGAAAAGAAAATGAATTTTTCTCTCCATGTGTTTATAGATTTCTAATGGACAAAAATATATGAATTTTTTTCTTAAAAAATTCAATATTATAAAGAGAAAACCTTGAAAATTATTTTTTTTAAAAATTCATATGAATATTAATGGAAATACGCAAAACAGCTGTCAGCAATCGGCTGATTCTATCTCCAAAAAATATACGAAAGATTATAGTGCGGCGATCGCGCGACTTTCACGATGGAAAGGATAAAATAAAGAAATAAATGTTATGTGTTAGAGAAATAAAAAAAGAAAAGGATAAGACAGACGAATTGGTTTAGCAGCAAAAAAAAAAAAAAAATTAAATAAACAAGCCCATATACAAACACCGTCAGATAGAAAAAGAGATGGGGGTCGCTCTAAAGCGCAATTTATTTATTTATTTTTTCAAATTTTACCAGTAAGAAAGAATGATACATAAAAAAAGTAAAAAATAAAAAAAAATAGAAAAAAAACAAGCACTGTGAATTAAAGTCTGATGCCAGAACCAGGCGCATCTTTTCAAACTGACCGCCAAAGGTTGTCGGGGAAGCCTTTTACAGTTATTTTTTTTTTCCCTCAATGTTACTTGAATCTTTTGATACTTGCAGATATTTTTAAATCAGTCTTATCATATCTTAAAATTGTCATTTAATAAATATCTTTTTATATAAAAAAAAAATTAAAAACCCAAATTTATTAAAACATTTTATCAAAATAATTTTCTAAATTTTAATAAATACTTGGCCCACGATTACAGCTAAAATTTACAGCTAAAATATTTCGATAATATCATATAAAATTAGTCAATAACATATATTTGTATTAAATATTATAAATTCTTATCGCAATTTCATTGTTTAGTATTGCAATGTCGACCACACATACGTGCACTCTCCTTATTTTACAATCAATTTTATTCAATGAACGTATTACTTTTCTTATCTCATGAAAATATCCACTACTACGAGCATAAGCATTTTTATATCACATTGTATATATAAGTACCCATCTAATGTATGTTTATAATGTTCAAATAAATAAAAAGATGTGCTAGTCGATATTAAAAAACGCGGCAAGTTTAAAACTGATACCGTGAAAATATTTATATGCACAAGTTAAAGCTTTTTTTCACAGCGATGTTTTGTTTCATATAAAATATATTGTGTTAAATACAAATTATATTTATAAAAGCAACAACTACAACAGCACGTTTTTATATTTAAGTATTTATATATTTTCAATTTAATATATTCAGATGTATATATTTATTGACGCAATGATCATGTGGGTGTTTAACCTGGTGGTAATGTCAAATTGTTATAATCAATAATCCAGTGAAATTAAATATTTACGATTATTTAAATAATAAAAAAATTAATTAAATACAATTTAATATTAATTTTCAAATTTAATTTAAGGTAAATATAAAAATATAATTGGAACTTGTTGATGTCAAGTCTAAAAAAAAAATATTTATAATTTATTGTTATATTCTATTGCGTTGAATAAAATAAACAATGAAAAAATACGAAAAATTGTTTAGCAATTATTTTTATCATTCTAAATAGAGACAAGATAATTAATGATAATTTTTTATCATAAAAAAAATAACTTGACATTATTATACGCTCTATTTACAAAAAAAATTTCCTAACAAATTAGAAAACATAAATTGTATTTATTTTGTAATATAATTTTGCATAAAAAATTTTTAACTATTTAAATAAAAAAAATTAAATTCTAAATTTAAATGATAATAAATGTTGGTAATTCTGGTGTTTATGGAATGTCGTTTTAAAGCAAGCAAATTGAATATATGTAATGCAAAAAAATAAAAATATGTAACATCACGGTGTGGGCAAGATAATAGGTGCTAATGTACGTCGCATTTATTTATAAAAAAAAAAACTTTTAAACCCTTTTATTTCTCTTTTATTTTATCATTTTATCCTTTTTTTTTTCATTTTTACAATCACCACAAGTAGTGTGCCTTGTCACTGCGTATATATATTTAATGCGATACACTTTAATGTTCCGCAAAAACCTCAAGAGAGCATCAAATAACCGAGAAATTCTTATTTTAGTACGTCGTGATTCTGTCACCGTGGGAATTTCAATTCCATTTCATTGATTATTAAATATGACAATATTTTATTCAACAAACATATCATATCATATATATATGTTAAGTGACTTTTTACATCTCAATTTTCATGACATAATTTTACGGTATATTTTATTTTTTTAATCTCAGTTGTGACTAGTTATGGAACTAGATAAATAATATAATTCAAAGTCATATAATCTGCATAATAAAAAGACATAGCCGGATCCTTGAAACGCAGTTTTACGTAAACTACTATTTTAATGATTTTTTTTATCAAAAACAAAAAAACATCCGTAGAAAATGTGTGCAATCTTGTACACAATATTATTACGTGCAATTTGCAAGACTATTGCAGCTTAAAAAATCTTATGAATTTTATAGTTGCAAAGGTAATTTTATTAATTTAAAAAATTTTTATAATCAGTAGAAACTCAGAATTAAATTTATTATGCGAAAAAAGAAATGTAAAGTTGTTTGAATATTTTCTATTCTATCAAGAGGATATTTTTTGAGATAAAAAAAAAAAGGAAATAGAATAAAAATTGGCAGTCAAAAGTTGGAGAGAAATTTTTACGTGCCACTGCATCAATTTTTTAAAATAAAATATATATATCCTAATTTTTTACCTCCAAGGAAGAAAAGGATATTTAAAAATTTACTCATATACTGAAAATGTGCGTGATGAGAATACACACAATTATTGACACCTATTTTTATTTAATTTTAAACTTGACACCGAATAAATAAAGTTTATAAAAAATATAAGTATTAATTTTTCGATTTAAAAAATGAAAAAAATAAATGAATTAACTATATTTAATAATTTCAATAGATAATGAAAATAAAATAAATTAATGTCTCTTTAATGTTGAGTATACTTATCATTTAAAAATTACAGTTTGATGATTTTTAAAAAAATCATGAGCTATTTTTGTTGGGGAACGTTTGAAGATGCGTCAAGCATGAGAACTGAGATTTATTTTTTTTTTGTTTATTTTCAAATCCAAAAATAGCAATGACAAACTCAGTGTGCCTAATGCTTTATATAAATTTTTAGTTAACATACACAGTAGTCATCAAAGACGATAGTTTTGGTGTCTCAACGACACTTGTATGTGAAATTAAATTTACAATTTGATATGTAAAATTAATATTTTGATAAAAGTTTTATAATTTCATCAATCAACAATAAATGTAGTTGATAATTTTGAAATACTTATGGTTTTTTTGTCTATATAAAACATCTGGTTTTATAAAAATTTTATATTTATAATATTGCATAAAAAAACTTACCAAAATTTGTCCTCCATCTTGGTGAGATGTCGAAACTGTTGCACCAAACCATTGCAAAGTTTTGTTGTCAATTCGTATCAAATCGTATGGTGGATTTGGATTTCTAACGTAATTATGTTCTGAAAAAAAAATTAAATAACATTAATAAACAGTAAAAATATATAGAATTTTATATTGACATTGAACTTGGCTGAAAATTACAGTCAACATAAAAAGGAAATTAATCATCATCTTGATAGGGGTGGTTTGTGAACCATGACAAGGTCCATGAATCACCGGAAATATGTTTTACAAATTTAAAAAAAAAAAATACAATGTAAGGAATCAAATCTCAACATTACATATATTTTTTTTTTTTTATTATTCTAAATGAAATTTATGTAAATATGCAAAGCAAGGAAAAAATAAACTGTGAAAATATATTTTTTTTAAAAAACAAGTTGTGTTGTTATTGCCATAAATAAACTGTTAGATTTCCAGAAGATCAAATGATCCAATCGAACATTGACTCACTATCAACATCATCGAGTCTTAAAAGAAACCTAATATGTCATCTATACTGATGATACTTTTAGAATTAACTCTGCATTTAATTCTTTTTAAAATAGTAAGCAACAATGATGAATACAAATATGATATACTAAACTTGTATTATGTGTTGACTAAAATTATAAAACAACCCATGTACATAGTCTCATTCGCAGTATATAAATTATATCAAGAATTATATACGCCAAGAACGACCACAACAACGATAAACTCTTACGGTTTAATCTGTATTAGGCAAGTGCTAGTTTCTTGTTTGTCAATTCTTCGTACATTAACTTAAGGATAATGTACATCATGAACCAGAGACAGCTGGAAAAATCATATAAACAAGTTTAAAATACTTGATGGCACTGTCAACTCTTGTCTAAGTTTCTACTTGTTGGTTAAAGTGAGTGACCTCTAAGGACGAACTGATCAAGACCCGTTTTCTTTTCAACTAAATGAAACTCATTTTTTTCCTTTTTTTTTCATCAACCCATTATGATAAATAAATATCAATAAAAAAACTATCATTAATGCTAACCAAAAATAAAAAAAAAAAATCAAATGAAATTTCGATTTAAAAATTAAAAAATAAAATTTACAAATTTTTTTTTTCTTTATAATATTTTTATAAAAATAATTTGTATACTTTTGATTGTTTAAATGTAAAAATAAAATTAGTGGTAATATAAAATCATTAATTTATTTTGAAAAATGACTAAGACAATTTTTATTTTCAAATATTTTAATTCTATTTTTGAATTAAAAAATATATGCCAGTTAATTTAATGGTTGAATTGAAAATGATATATTGCATGATGAGTAATTTAACTAATGTAATTTATCATTGTGTGTATAATGTGTTTATACACCTTGTTCACAATTGCATTACGTGCTCACACATATACAACATGTATTTTATCGGTCGATGGACTCCCTGGGATAATACACTGTATGTTGAATTCTAATTGAACAAAAATTCAAGACCTCACAAGATTGTATACCACACTTGGCTAATTGCAAACATCATCAATATGTTTACAGCATTTTTAAAAAGCAAAAATTAACAAGTAAATTAATATTGATAAATAATTTTCATTATTCAAATAAACAACGATATATTTAAATTATAATTTTGATATTTTAAAATCATTATGATTGATGATGGGTATTTTTTGTTTGATGGATTTTTATGTTTACTTCAAAATTGCTGATGATTTATTGTTGATAATTACGAAATTTGCTTGAAAAAATATAACGAAAAAAAGAAAAAATAGACAGTTATGTGGGTTATAAATGGAAGAGTTGATGTGTAAATAGATAGAACATGTGTACTTGAGTGGTGAGTTCAACAGCAGGGTGCAAAAATTTATCTAAAAATAAATTGTTCTAGATTCAATGATTGGTAGGTATATAACTTTTAAGATCACGGTCCATCGAAAAGAAAAAAAGTAATAAAAACATGCCAGTAGATTGAAAAATATTTACACGATTTAAAATGGTTTAAAATTCAACTGAAAAAGCCATTGAAGCTAATAAAATCATAACTCGAATAATATAATTAATTGTTCAATTACCTTGTCTATCAAATTCGACAGGAATACAACTGTCATCAACAGCTGTATTACATCGAAATACACCACCACCTCTGTAAACATTTGGCTGTGATGTTTGTGCTTCTGGTGCTCCAACAATAACCCTGAAAAATACCAACAAAAATAAAACCATTAATGACATTTCAACTGATTAAAAAAAAGATTCATGTGATAAATAATTAATTGATAAAATAAATATTTTTTTTGTTCGATTATATCAAAAATCAATTGATAAAATTTAAATTTAATTTAAATAATTCAAATTTTCAAATTATTGATTGATAAAATTTTCTTTGAGCTGTCAATAGCTGAAGCTGAATTGATAGTCCAAAGTAAAAAATAAATACAATCAATGAATTGATTGGTTCATTCATTTATTATCATGGAGTTTATAAGGTGTCGAAATCATGAGTACCTTAAATTTACATAACAACTCGCAGTGAAACCTTAAATTGGCCATTATCATTATTGGCTGAGTGTACTTGAGTCATTTCTCTTTAATGATCACCATCCTTTAATATATATATTCATTCCTCTTTCCTGTCTCAACATTTTGTCCTCAATATATATTTTATGTTGTTCATTCGACAATAATCTACACACTCGTTTTATTATCATTAAAATATATATAGCAACAGCAAAAATCACCAGTAGTAATCTTTTATACTGCAGCTATTACGATGATTGCATTGTAAATGCAATTTAACACGCAGTTTAAATTTAAATAATTATTTTATCGATGACTTTATACTTTAATTTTATATTTTATCATCAGCATAATGTATTTTATAACATGTCATGTGTATTTTTATGCTTCTTCTTCTTTTGTTTTGTCTTATTATATGCGAGCTTTGAGCTTTTTTATTCTGGATGATATTATGAACACACCCTTCTTGACTAATCCATATTTTTACTTGGCTATATTGTTATTATTAAAAAGGTTTTTTTGCAAAACTAGATTACATATTGTCTATGTGGATTTTTTTTTTATTTCTTGTTACTTTTTTTTTTTTTTGATGAGACTTTCTTTGTTGTGTGTATCAAAGTTAAGGCAAGGATTTTTAATATGAGTGTATTTAGTCTGTGTGTTTATGACCGTGTGTTCATGTGAAAATAAGTAAGACGCACTTTTATTTGTAATACATAGTCTGAAAAGGGTGAACGAGCCGGAAATTACGATATAGATACATATTTATTATTGCGTGATTACTTTTGTTGGGATTTTATGACTTTGAGTCTAATGAAAAAGGTTTTTTTGTTTTTTTTTTTTTCGTTCTTCCTTTTAATTTTTATAGTTTATTTGACAATCGATTTATTTATTAGTTAATATTTATTTTTAACTATAAATTTTAAGATTTATAACGAAGTTGTTTCAAAGTTAAATTAATTAACATAAAACAAAAGTTTTTTCTAAGGAATTTTAAATT
>JAPYYR010001155.1:0-31727 GCA_030523065.1 Aphidius colemani | reverse complement strand
GAGATCAAATGAATTCAAGGATTTGGAAAAAGAACGTCCAGCTTTGGCTATGGAAGTATATCGTGCAATTGCCATGGAAAAAACAGTTGATTAACTGTTGAACTATCTTAAAGGGAATGCCAATATTTGCTACTTAAATAAATACAAAACAACTACCTCGTTTTTATTAAGTCAAATGTAATGAAAAATAATGAATATGTAATTTAAATTTTAACAAGTTGAATAGCACATATTCAATATCAAATAATAAACATAATAAATTTTTAAATTGTTAAAGAAATATACTTGTAATTATTTCTTTTTATAAAACAACATGTAGGCTGTTCTTCTATCATCTTTTTTAGTAACAATTGTTTCATCAATTCTCTTGACAATGCTGTCATTAAATTCATACCAGCTAAAATACAAAAAATACATTTAAAATTATCCCATTTGAAATGAAAAGTAAATAATAATTAGTTTATAATAATAAAATTTACCTGTTGGTATCAGAATGAAATATATACGAAAAATAATGACCAACTTTGAGTAATTGTCGTTCACTAGTATCTTCATGAATAATAACAGCAGCCAAGTCAAATTCTTCTTCTTCATCATTATCATCATCATCATTATCCAACAATTTATTTACTTTTAATCCTTTTGTTGGAAAATTAACATGAGAATTATTTTTTGTCCCATCATTACAAAATCGCATCAGTTGAATAATCATCACTGGTGGAAGTTCAAGTGGTTCCAATATTATTGTACGACTTTGACTACCACAATTTTTAACTTGGCAACGTGTATTATCCAACGGTTGTTCCTCGAAATATTTCTTAAGACAATTCTAATATTCAAAAACAAAACCAATATAACATTTCATTGAAATTAAACAAGTAAATATTCTATTAAATCATAGAAAAAAATGTCTAGACAACTTACAGCAAGTGGAACATCGTCTCCAGGTGGCAGAGGAGATAACAAAATATATTCTGTTTTTCTAGAATCATTCTCATTGAGACAAGATCGACATAGAATTTTTTGTCTCACTGTCATTTCAAAAGTATCTTTGATAACCGAACGTTCTTCTGATGAAATACCATCATTTTCCTTTACCAAAAAAAAATTAATAAAAATATTAATACATAAAATATATCCTTTAAAGATAATAAAATGATATATTTACCGTTTTCAAATCATTGTGAAGTTCATCGAATAATAGTGTCAGAAATTCTTGTGAATCTTGTTGATCATCAACATTAAAATTATTTTGAATTCCAACATGTTTTTCAAATGCATCCTTAAAAATAAAACAAAAAAAATTGATTGTTAATAATTTAAATATTAAATTCATTAATAATTCAACAAATTAATATACCTTAAATGAATGAGCTATAAATGCTGATTGATTTATTTCGTTTAATTTTTCTAACATTTTAATAAATTCACCAGCAACTGATCCTTCCTGATATTTCATTTTCAATATATTTTTTTTAAATTCATCAATCTTGTCAAGACACTGAATTGCGCAATTCATGTAGCATGTTTTACCACCAATATTAGCAAGACCTCTTAAACCAGGTTCTTGTTGAATAACTTCATCATTTCCATATCTTGATAAAAATAAATCTTCTCTCCAGAAAGTTTTATATAAAGATGCTTTTCTTTTTGATTTTAGTTTTGATCTAGTTACTTGTTTAATGAATTTTTTCTTTCTAATTTCTGCATCAACATCTGATAGTGTTTGAGAATTAGTTAATTCATCATGAAGACTATTACGAACGTCATCAAAGTTTGTTGTGGTCAATGGATATTGTAATGATGTTTCAACTTGAGTTGTTGTTTGTTGATCTTGATTACTTAATTGTGATTGACTTGCATCTATGCTATTCTTTTCACCACCCTCTTCTTCTTTTTGTTCTTCTTCATCATTATCATCAAATTTTGAAAATTCTAGCAATACTTTTTCCTCCCAAATACAACGCTCTTGTTGTAAATCATTGAAACGTGTTATAAGTGACTGATAAAAAGCACGCATGTCTTCAATCTTCCTTTCATGTTTCTTCAACTTTATTATACCATTGTAATCGGCAGTTTGAATTTTATTCTCAATTTGTTCTTTGTACTTTGTAATATTTTTGAGTTTATGAAATTTTCTGGTTAATTTACATTTAAATAATTTACGATCACTGCTTGTACTTGATGAAGAATGATCATTTAAAAAATCTTTAGCCAAACCAATATAATTCTTTTCCCATTTAATTTCATTTTGTTTCATTTTAATGAGTTTTTCATATAATTGTATAACGGTATTATATACTCTAGAAGATTTTTTCGTTTCAAACATTGCTTCTGTTATTTGTAGTCGATTGGAGATATAATCAGCTGGTGGAATGTCATTTTTATTAAATTCAAAATAACAATATGGATATTCAATGGGACCAATTGGTTCATCACGATGTTGATATGCATGTAATGGTATTGATTTATCATGAGGATTAGTTAAGATTTTTGGACAATTTGTAATCAGTGCTGAGTATCCACCTTCAACAATTGATACATTTTTACAAGTACCAAAATCCCACTTTGTTAAAATTATTCTCATCAACTCAGCTTTACGATTTTCTGTGATGTTGTCTTTTGTTGTTGACCAGTCTAAAATAAATATTTGATCACTGCAATATCTTTCATGATATAATTTACGATGTGTAACATCATTGTACTCATGGGTGCTCTTGTTGTAGACTGAGTTAGTAAGTTTTGTCTCTCGAAAATATGTGTCATAGATAGATGCCATTTTTCTGTCAATAAAATAATAATAAATCAATTAATTAATTAAATACACATGATTAATAATTAATGTAGTTAAATTCTTACCCAAGCTTGATAGCATCTTCTTGTATGAATATAATACGATCATACTTAACATGATTATTTAAAAAATCATTCTTTGGTCTAACATCAATGATTAGATTCATGTTTTGATTATCAATATTTTGACAAAACGTTGACCAACTGACGAATTTATCAGATGAGTTCCCTTCAGTAGAAGGCACTGCTATGTCTGATGTATTCATTGATTCATCAACCTGGTGATTATCGTTTCTCTCACTCATGTCAGAGTCAACTAAACTGCTTCCTCGTGATGACATCATATCGAGAGACATTGCTATGCTCCAGTTTATATTATAACACAAGATGAATTATTTTTATTCAGCAACAATTTACTTGAAAACACTAACAATGAACAAATTAATTATTGTTCATTGTTTTTTACAATTTTTACAAAACAAATTTAATGAATTTGTTGTAATAATAATTGGAGCAATATAAATTATTAACTGTAAACAAAATTCAACAAAGGTTTTTAGGACGCTCTCTCTCCTCTCTCTCTCTCCTCTCTCTCTTTTGTCTTACATAACGAAAATTTTTTTTATTCAATTTCTTTATTTATAACCAATGATAGAGCTAATATCTCTACTTATTCTAAGCCCTTTTTCTTATTCGGTGGAGCGCTCTCATTGGTTTAATTTAACCGCCAATATTTTGAATCATTTTTAAATTGATTTAATAGTTTTTAAAATATCTATTTGATAAACTATCATTTTTTTCAAGTGAACAACTAATTAAAAAAATAAAAATAAATTATCTCAATTAAAAGTCATATTTTTTCTTGTTTTTTTGGATAAATTTAAAGTCCAAATAATTTTACTTCCTGAAAAATCAACTTGACAATATTAAATGATATTAAATATATTTTAATAAATAAAAAAACCTTGACATATATAATATTGATTAAACTGGCTGTAAAAAAATGTATAAACTTTTTTTGGGTAATTAATTTTGACCTAATATATTTATCATATGAATGAAAAAAAAAAAATTCTACTGATTATTTTTTATTTTTAAATGCACTCATTTGAAAAGCTAAACATCTAAATATAAATAAGATGAAAAGAAGTCAAATAAGCAAGAAATTAACTGATAAACAATTCAATTCTAATAAAAAATTGATAAAAAATATTGTTTATTCAAAACAAATAAATAATATTTTGTATTTTTCTGTGATAAAGACTTTTATTCAACTTTTTATTAGAAATATTATCATTAATTTGATACAACCCGAGATGTCACAAAGGTCGGTCAACAGTCAATATCTTTTATTTTTTTTAATGACAAAATCACAGAGATACATATAAATCAGTGATTATTGTTTTGGTGGCGACAAAATAAGTGTCAAATGTATTTTCTCAGTTCGACGATCACAGTGATACACAAATAACTGAATATATAAATTAAACTTTTGATCTTTGTCAACCAAATCATTGACATTAAATTGAAAAATAAAAATATTTATCAATTTAAATTATTAAACAAAGATTTATCAACAGGTAATTTACATTTTTTTAAAAGTTTATTTACGTATTTATAAAGATTTTTTATTTTTATATCTCATTTGATATAAATGAATAATAGGCATATAGAAGATTGATTAAATGATTAAATGTATTTTTGACCATTTTATATAGCTGATAAAAGAAAAAAACATGGAAAAATTAGATCTACATGAAAACAAAGTGAAAAATAAAATTTCAAAATTGCGTCAAGCAATTCCTCAATTTTTTGCTGTTGGTGCAGAAAATTTATTGCTACTTACACTTGGTTCTACAATTGGATTTTCATCAATTCTCATACCAGAATTGACTAAAGATAAGACAGATATATTTCTTGACCGTGATGACAGGTCATGGATAAGTAAGTAGCACATTAAAACAGTCAGTATTATTACTTATTAATTTTATTTTTAATTTCAGGTTGTATAAATTTATTTACTGCACCATTTGGCTGCTTATTGAGTGGTCTAGCATCAACATATTTTGGTAGAAAAACAACAATGCAATTGGCAATGTTTCCTTACATATTAAGCTGGTTAATTTTTTATTCATCAACGACTAAACAAATGTTGTTTCTTGCACTTGCATTGGCCGGATTAAATAATGGTATTGTTGAAGCATCAATATTGACTTATGTTGCTGAGGTATCACAGCCTCATTTACGAGGAATTTTATCATCAACATTGAGTGTGTCTGCTATTCTTGGATTCCTTACTCAATCACTCACGACAACATTAACAAATTGGCGAACAACTTGTCTTGTTAATACAATATATCCTGTAATTGGGTTTATAGCATTTTGCTTGGTTCCAGAAAGTCCATATTGGCTGGCAGGTTATTAAATTACATACAGTATATTCATAAATTTTTTATCATTCATATTATAGAAATTTATTTTTTTTTAGAAAAAAAACAAATTGTTAATGCTGAAAAAGCACTTTGTTGGCTGAGAGGATGGGTATCCAGTTCTCATATTAAAAATGAACTTGATAATATTTGCATCTCTGTCAAGCCAAAAGATAACGAGTCTAAACATTGGAAAGAATTTACAAAACGAACATTTATTTCACCATTTATGTTGGTCATTGTTTGTTTTGTTATTGTTAATTTTGCTGGTTCTTTTAGTATTCAAACATATTCTGTTAAAATATTTAAAGAACTCAATACACCAATTGACATTAAAATGGCTCCAGTTTATTTGATACTTGTTCAACTTATTGGAACAATAATTTGTGTTATTGCAATACGTTTTACTGGAAAAAGAATAATTAATTTTATTTCAATTATAGGAGGTGGTTTATGTTGTTTAGGAATATCTATTTATATTTATCTCATTGAATTTAATTTGATGAATGAAAATAAATACAACTGGTTACCAACATTGTTAATTATCGGCTCAGGATTTTTTTCACATATTGGAATCAGATTATTAGTATGGATTATTGTTGGAGAAGTTTTTCCTTTAAAGGTAATTTAAAATTTATTATATTTTTTATTGTACTAAATTAAATATATTTTATGTTTATCATAAGGTTAAATCAATTGCTACGAGTGTTGCTGTTGCAATTAATTACGCATTTTCAGGTATAGCAAATAAAACTTATCTTGGTTTAAATGAAATGATTGGTTTGTCTGGAACATTTATGCTATATGCTATTGTTTATTTTATTGGTCTTGTTGCACTTTATTTTATGCTTCCGGAAACAGAAGGTAAAACACTTCAAGAAATTGAACAACATTATTCTGGTATTCATAAATTAAATGAAAAGCAACGTAAAGAAAAACAAATATTAATCTAATTATTATAATAATTGTTAATGTATTTTTTAAACTATTTTAAATATAAAATATTTTTTTGTAAACATTTATTTAACATAACTGAAATATAAAAATAAAAAAAAAAAATACTTGACATTTATTTTCTCAGCATTTGTGGTTCAACTTCCTTACAATGTTTAATGGCAATATCATGAGGAGATTATTCCACCCACTGAGCTCATTGGGGTATCACGTAAAAGGTTATTTGACGTAAAAAAATATAAAAAAAAACGATCGATTTCAAACGAGTAAGATATTCTTCAGCTTTGACTAACAATAAATTAAAAAAAAAACATAATTCAAGTAATCATTAATAATATTTATTAATAAATTTAATATTTTAATTGTTATTATTAAAATATAATAATTTATTAATAAATTTTTCAATTATTTTTAATTGCTTGATTATTGTTTTGTTTTTTTTCATTTTAAATAATTGTTAGAATGAAAAATTAGGAAACATTCTTAGTATTTAATTTTATTGAGAATTGCCTAGCAAGATTTGCTGTATAAGGCTAAATAATATGTATACCACGTGTTTCTGTAGGCAATAAAAAAAAATTTATATTTATTCAAGTATGCGCAAGCGTTACGACGAAATAGTTAACCGCGAGACAGTAGTGAGTCAAGTTTCGAATCACATTGTTGATTTGTGATTCTACTCATTAAGTTACACCATGTGTTTGACAGTTAAATAAATAAATAAAAATAGTGATAAATTAAATAAACAATAAATAAAAAAATCTGTAACAAAAAAAAAAAAAAGATACATAAGGAAAAAACGACAATAAAAAAATACAAGTAATTTGAAAAATAAACAATTTACATGTGAAAATTATAAAAGCAAAAATTAATTATCATTAACAAGTGTCATTGATCAATTGGTACATGTAATTCAACTTTTTTTCAAATTAAAATCTTTCACATGATTCGTTTTGTCACATTACATCAATGAAATAATTTTTTTTAAATAAAATAAATTGCTAAAACGAATTAAATTAATTTAAAAAAAAAGCTGTTTGATCGTTTGTGTCATCATTTATATAAAAAATTTTTGTATTGTGACATTTGACGTGACAACGGTGTTGATAAAAGTGATCCAATTTTTACAATTAACTTCCGTCAATTTCATCATAAAAAGAAAACGAATATTTATTTATTTCTTTTGCCTATTTTTTTATTATCATTATATTTTTATTATCATTATTTCAAGTTCAATGGTGATTTAATTATCATATCCTGTTGAAAAAATTTTTTTATTTACTCGTTATTTATATCGTTTATCATTTTATTTAATGGATCAGTGATTTTATTGAATGATTATAAAGTGGCATGTGAGTTTGAAGTTGAATTGATTATAAAATTTAGTGACATTGTTTTGATTAATTTTATAACAAATATAAACAAATAATTGAACAATAGTAATATGTTTATAAACATTTAATCAGTGAATTTTTTTTATTATAGTTGTGCTATAATGAATAAACATCGATATTCATCGGTTGAATCATTTGGCAATGAGGTAGAATTTTTTACTATCAAATTTATTTTAATAATATCTTAAAAATTTAAATAATAATATACATAAATACAAATTTATTTAAATTATTTATATATTTTATTTTTTAAAGAAGAATTTGTTTTATTCATTGACTTTGTTTTTCATATGAAACAGCAATACACAAGGTCATATAAAATTTAAAAGAAAAAAAAATTATTTTACCTTCTTTTTTTTTCACGCACTAGACCGACATAATTGAGTAATCATCTACATGATGACCCTTGAACACTTTTCAATATAAACATATTTTTATATTTTATAAATTTAATATAAACAATATTTTTCTCCAAAAATTAGAGTGTTTGTCCTTCGAGTGTTTTAATTCAACACGAATAAAATCGCATGTCATATCTAATTCAAAAATGAAATAAAAAATTTTTAAGAATGATGTCATGATGACATGATATAAATATTTCATTTCTAAGAATAATATAATTGAAATTAATATTATATGTATGATGAATATTAAATTTATTTATTATTTATAATAATATATATAAATTAATTCGCGAATAGATGTCGTAAGTAAGTAAAATAACAACAAAATTTTATTCACAAATATGTTGAATAAATAAGAGTTCAACCATGCTTATCGATGACTCATAGAGATTATTATTTACATTTAAAATTTAATATAAATATAAAGCTTAAAAATTTATATAATTATTGTTAATTTATGTGAGCAAAAAATTATATTTATTTACTGTTTATTATTTAATTCAGACGATTAGATATTTATTCATACAATTTATAGAGTTGTTTTGAACTAACGTGGCTTTTATTTTAGGTCTCTTTTTTTTATTTTTTAATAATCAGCAAGATAATATATATTAAAATAAAATTATTTCCTGTTTCATTTAGAGGTTTTTTTATCGAAAAAATATTATTTTATATTTTTTTAATGACCAGTCAATTTGTCGTACAAACATTAAAAATATTAAGTATATATTTGCTTCAGTAGATATCTAAATGAAGACGGACATTGATTATAGTTTACATTGAAAATAATAGTTGGTTCAATGAATATACATCTATTTCTTTTTTTTTTTTCAACACAAATATAAATTATATGAACGAAATTGTTCAGGTATATATAACCCCTTGATTTAATAATATAACGAGTCAACTAGTTGTTCGTTTACGTTGTGATTTAATTAAAAAAATGATATATATTCTAATCAATTTCAAGTAATTAAAAAAACCCAATTAATTATGACACAATAAATTCATTTAATTTTAGCACTATCTATTTGTTGAATTACTAACAAATAAATATTCTAAAATATACTTGAAAATAAATAAATAATATTTATTTAAAGTATCGAGATAATTTTTTTTCTCTTTACAAATTAGAGGATTTTTTTTTTTAAATTTATTGATTCAACAAAATAAATGTTTGTAGAAAAAATAAAAAATAAATGATAGTGAAAATAATGAGTCACTGTTCGTGTGGATTAACGTAGAATTATTTTTTATTATCATCATGATTTTTTTAATTGTTTTATTTGGATAAATGTTAGTGGAATTTTCGTGAAAAACTTTTTTCAATTTAATTTTATGTTGAGAAAACTTGATTATTTCAAGGGTTTCTGGGCTATGTAATAATTTGATTAAATTTTATAGTTGGAATATATATTTATATTTTTATATCAATTATAAATACAATAAAATTCATCAATTTTAGGAATTCATGCAACTGTTGATTGAATTCTCATTGCCCAAGCACAATAAGTATTAATTATATTTTGCATGCTTTTTAACTAATTGATTTATTATTGAAATAAAAAATTATTAAATTTTTTTTTAAATTAGCAGATTTTTTGATTTGATAACAATATTTTTTTATGATGATTAATAATTGTGATAATAATCTGCCACTCCTGTTTTTGAGATATTAAAAAGCTGCGCCTTTTGATAAAATTTTTTTTACTATTTTTTTTATTTCTTGTACAAGTGTTGTTTTTATTGGCTTTTGAATTTTTATATTTTAGAAAATATATTATTTTATAATTTTTTCTTTTGTTGAAAACTTTTTGAGCTTCTGGAAAATTAATTTTACATTAATATAAATAATTATAGTAGCTAAAAGAGTAAATGCAATTTTCAAAATTCATTACTTAAAAAATACAATAAAGTATAATTATTGAGTTGTAATTTTTATTACAAATTATCATTTTTATTTCAAATCGCTTCATAGCAACGACACGTTTACTCGGATATTGATGTAACAAATGTAATAAAAAATACGAATGATTTCTCTTTTATATGATTCAAATTTCAGACACGCAAAATATATTTTTAATTAATGATTTCCTTTTATTATTAAACCATAAATATATGTGCAATTTTTCTTTTTTAACTTGCAAAAATTTGACACTTATGGATACAATTATTAATATTTATTTTTTTTATTTATATTTTGTTAATTTCTCATTTAAGAAAAACCTATCTCCACAAATTTTACTTTTACCACCAACCAATAAAATTAATTACCATGACTTGAAAATATTTTCAAGCAACAAGATGTCATTATTCATTAAAAAAAATAATTCAAACTCATTAGTGCATTTTTTATATTTAAATTAAAAATTTCACAAAGAAAGTTACTATTTTCTTTTTAATTTAATTATATAATTTTATTGTTTAAAAAAAAAACATTTATAGTTTATTTTTATTAACCATTTAATAATTTAATAAAAAAGGAAAATTTAATAACACTAAAAATATTTGCTAAAAAGTCAATAAATTATTAATTTTTTATAAATAAATTTAATACTTGTAATTTAATATTTAATAGTTTATTTTTTTTTTTGTAATAAAAAAATATGTTGTTTTAAATTTTTTCATTTACGATGTTTTGAAGTATTTTTTAGTGTCATCGTAATTTTTTTTACAACTATATTTACTTTAATTATTGCGTAATTTATATTTAGATAATAGAATGCATATAAATGCATAAATAAAATGAAAAATATATTATTTTAAAATTTAATATATAATTTAGAAAATATTTTTTTATTTTTTTTTTTATTCACAATAATTAATCTGTTTTAAATTAGACATTACATGTAATTTCACTTGGTAAAAAATCCTCTCAATTCTTTCTCATCAAAATCAAACAGATTTATCTTGGCTATTTTTTATTTATAAAATTAAAATGACAAGATGTATCTAGTAAAAGGAAACAGTGGGCTGCTTTGTTTATTTTACGCCTCTTATAAAATACCACATTAAACAAAATAAAAATTATAAATAAAAACTCTCATCAATTCCCAGAAAATAATAACTAAAAACACATGAATTAACAATTTTTCTATTTTCATTATTATATTAATCATAATTTATTTAATATTTTTTTTTTTTTTTGTTAAAATTTTCTTTTTATTACAAGGGATTATTTGAATTATTAAAAGATGAATTATTTTAATTTATTAATCATTGATATTGATATTTTTATAATATTTTGTGTTTGAAAAATCGTGGGAAGTACGTCTCGACTTGTATGAAACTTTTTCGAATGGTCTTGGTGTTAATCATGAATAATGCATAAGTTAACACTGACATGATGCTTTGGACCATAATGCGTGGGGATATATGTCTATGTTGTATACTGAAATCAATAAAATGCATTAACTAAATAAATATAAAATTAATACTGTCAAATATTTAATTTTATATCAATTGAAATTTTTTTTTTTTCAACTTCAACTAGCACTCTATGTCGATACAATTTTTATTTCATCGTATTTTTTTAAAATAAATTTTAATAAATTTACATAGATTGATTTTTAGATACTGCTTTAAATAGATTATGTGAATTAAATATATATATTTTTTTTTATTATAAATGTTAAATAATTTACAATGATGAAAAATTTGAATTTGAAAATATCATCATCATCATCATTTAGTATAAATATTTGAGATAATATAAATATATAAAATTGAATTGATTAATACAATTAATCAACCCATGAAATGATATTATCAAATTAACATAGAAATATTGAAATTAATTTAATAAAAAATTCAATATTTATTATTATTTTTTTACAATGTTATTAATAGTTTAAATTTCTTCATGATATATCAGAGTTCATGTGTCTCATTGCGACTTTCTCCCTTATATTTTTTATTTATTCTACAAGTTCGATTACGATCCGAACATTAACCATGTTCATTGTTAAAATTCAGAACATATTGGTTCATATAGACAAGATTTATATATATATATTTTTTTTATCTAGTCTAGGTCCATGATATATGAACGAGTTTTACATTGCATTTGCACACACGCCTTTCAGTTTTAATATTTTTTTTAAAACATTATTTTATTAATCACATAAAAAACAAAATTAATAAAAGATAATTCAGTCAATTTATCAAATGAATGTGAATATTTAAATAACGTCAAGTTATAAACAATCAAAATTATCTTTTATTTTTCTTTATAAATAAACATGAAATTTCAAAATCAATGAATTTAATTATTAAATCATTCAAACCACAAAACGGAACTATAATCACTAGTCCATGAAAATCCGGGTATCGATAAATCATAGATATTGAATAAATAAAAAACCATAAAATACGTTTTTTTAAATTTATTATAATACAAATCTTCCATGAAGCATTTAATCTAATTTAAAAAAAAAAATAAATAAATAAAAATAATTCCATTATGATAATTAAAATATACCAAGACTTTTTATTTAAACTTGGTTCATTGCGGGAGTATATCATCGAGGAGGTGCATTTAATATTTATTTATATTAAAATATTTTTAATCATTAATAAATATTATTTTTGAGGACAAGGGTGCGTAACACCTGTTTGAATTTTCCCGCGGATTTATTTTTTTACTCATCGAGAAAGAGAGAGAGATCGAGAGAGTGATAAAAGAAGTGAAAGGGTGAGAATGCACTTTGTCATGTTTGTCAAACCAACTGGACCAATACATTGCCACTGCATTCGTCACTGTTTAATCGCTGATTCATCAAAATTTAAGTTCTTCGACCTCATCAAAGTAGCCTCAAGAAAATAAAGTTTATATTCACAAAAATATATTTAAAATATCCAAGAAATTTAAATTTTAATCTTCATGAGAGGATTAGGTATGTAAAATCCATTAATCATTTATGATAAATATTATAATAATAAAATAATAAATATTATTTTGTCAATTGTTGTTAGGCTATACAAAACATAAAATCAAATATAATATTACGTTGATGTGTTTTGTTTTTGACTTAATCTTCAATCAAAGTTGTCAAAAAAATTGTTGCAGCCATCTTCGATATTTTTTTAACCTCAAGATATGACAATAAAAAAAATAAACAAATAAAAAATGCAAAGAGGGTGAGTACGGTGGCCAAGTTTGTTGAAGAATAAAAAATATATATAAAAAAAAAAAAAAAAAGCCACGACAAGCACATCGACCACAAGATATAAAGTGAAGTAAAAAAAAAAAAGGTAAAAATCAAGAGCAAACTCTTGGAGGAAGGTGGAATAATAAATGAAGATAAATAATAGTGGTTGTGGGATAAAAAGAGAGACACAAGTGTACACATACGAGAGAGGTAAATATTAAAAAAAATATCATAAAAATATATATGGAAGCTGCAAAGAAAAGAATAAGAAAGAAGAAAAGATGAGGTAAAGGAATAAAAAAGGTGTATCAACGAACGCATGTTGAAGTGCACGCGAGTACGTGAAAGTCACCGGCAAAGTTTCAGGGTCATTCTGACCCACCTCGTCTTCTTCTTCTTGTTGTATTTTTATTTATTTTTTTATTTATTCTTTCTTTTTTAAATAAAAATATGGGGGGAGACCCGTTGGTCTCTCCTGCTGCTTGGGTTTTGGATCTGATCAGCTAGTGGATTCGGTGATTCAGCCTCAGACTGAAATGATCACATAGTCGTGGTGCCTTTTACAAATAATATTATGTTATATACATAAAACAAGAAACAAAAAAACTAATACATCATATTATTAAAGTGTTAAAATTAATAATAAAAATTGTGTGTTGATAAAAAAGTGAGTTATAAACAATTAAAACACAAATATGAGTTCAAAATATTGGAATACATGGTCAAAAGAAGAGGAAAAAGTACGTTCATCAATGTTACCAAAAATTAATCATGATAAAAATAATTATGATGATAAAACTAAAATAATATCAAAAAAAAATGATGCTGTTATTAATAATGAAAGTGAAAATGAAGATGATTATTTAATAAGAAGAAGAAGAAAAAAAAAATGTGATTTATATACAACAAAATGGTTAGAAAAAACAAAAGGTGCTGGAGGTATTATAATTGACAATGTAGACAGTGACAATAAATTCAGTGATGTGAGACTGATGAACGGAAAATCAAACAACAGTTTTATGAAACAGGATGATGATGATGATGATGATGATACCAATTCAATAAATAATAATAAAATACAACAAAATGATTATAATAATGAATTTTTGCTATACAAAAATAGTGAAAAAAATAATAATTTAATACAACGTAAGGTATCGTCTGATGATAAATTAAAATCATTATTAAAAGTTGATAATAATCATCAAAAAAGTTCATTAATTTACAATGAAAGAAGATATTTACGTAATAAAAATCAAGATAATACATCTGGAAGAGACATTGAAATGTTGAGAGATGTTAATGGACGTTTTTTTATAAATAAAAATAGAAAAAATATACATGATGATAATGATACTGATAATACTGATGAAGATTATGATGCTGATGATAAAAAATATCAGCAACAAAAATATACTCGTAAAATTAAAAAAAAAATAATACAATTAAATCGTAGTAATAATCATCATGAACCTGATAATTTTAATGTACAATTTAGAAGTTACAATATTGAAAATTATGAATCAAGACAAGATTATGATCTAGTCAATAAAAATTATAAAAAAAAAAATAAAATTAATGATATAGATATTGAATTAAGTAGAAAAAGTTCATTTGAATTTCATCGTGATTTTGATAATAATAACTATCAAAAAAAGAATCAATTATTCAATAATAATCGTGATGATATTGATGATGAAGACGATGATGATAATGATGATCATGATGTTGATGATGTTGATGAGGATGGAGATGACGATGATGACGACGACGACGACAGTGATTCATTAACAACCCAAAAAATATTACAAAAATTATTACCAATTAATGTTAAATACCAAAATAATAATTCTGAAAATATATCATCATCAAAAGATCCAAAAATTGATACATGGAAAAATAATAGATATGCACGTCCATTGGCACCTCCAAAATCGAATCATGATATTAATAAATCGCCAAATAATACAATTTATTTATCAAATAAAAAAACTTATGATAATAAAAAAGAGCTGTCATGGTTTTCTGATGACGATGATGAATCATCCCTATCATCACCAGATAGACCATTTATTAATAATAAAAATAATCATAACTATATTGATGATGGATTTTCAACAATTGAAAAAAATGGTAAAACAGTTATACACATACGTACAGCATCAGTTAGTCCAGTTGGTTTTGATGATAAAAAATTTGATAGAAAAACACGACGTGATTTAAAAAACGAGCAGTTTAAATATCAAGATACTCAAGATGTTCAAGATGATACTGATGATGATCATGATGGTGCAAAGTGTCTTCAAAAGAATCAACAATTGGTATTTTATTTTCTTTTTGTTCTTTATAATTTAGTGCATGTAGAAACAATTTTATAATATTTTTTTTTTTAATTTTTATCTTACTTAGTAATTATTAATTATTAGAAAAATAATTACTACGTTGTCAAACGGTTATTGAAAGTATTAATTTTATACTTGTATCTATTTTTATTCATCGATATTTATGTGATCTTTTTTTCTTTTTCTACGGTTTTATTTTTAATAAGGGTCGATGTACTTTCTATATTGAAAGAAAAAAAATAACTACAACATTAAAATAAAATCTTGCACAATTTAAGCATACGAGTAATGTCATATCAGTAATACGTAAATATTGGAGTCAAACAGAAAAGCGCACACGCCTACATGTTGTATAATCAAACATCTCGCGTAGGATATATTATACACCCTATAAACACAACTATTTTTTTTTTATATATTTTTTTTTATCAACTTGTATCTAACATGTGTTAGAAAAAAACCTATATGATGTTTCATTTGGTATATGAAAAATCATATAAATACCAACATGAAAAAATAATAACCGTTATAAAAGAAAAAATATGTATAAAAAATTAATGGAAAAAAATAAATATAAAAATATGTTTTTCCATAATCAGAAAATCATAAATTAAACTGGTAATTTTCTTATTTTATCGCATTTAATTTAAATTCTTATTTTTATTTTTTAAATAGTTGCAGTGATATTTCAAGGGCATAAAAAAATATATAATGATAACGAGTGTTTTTGCGGGGTTTATTAATTAAATGTACAACAAGTTTCATCACGTTTACAAGGACAACTTGTCACGGAAGTTTATGTCGGAATCTTTTGATTATTTTTTTAACACAATTAAAATTATCATGAAAATTACAAAAAAATTTTTATTATTTAAAGAGATATATATATTTTTCTTTCTAAATAAATTTTTATTTATTCAACTTTTCATTAGCAAGTTTTTTTTGATTTTTATCGGATCTAGTCAATATTTGGCAATGTACAAACTGCCTCAACTTATTCTTGTTTATGTAGGCGAACATACCATATTTGTTTAACAAAATAAAATTTTAAAAAAATTTCGAAACTGCTTTTTTCGTATTCTCTTTTGATCTTTTTAATTTTATAATATTTTTTAATTTGTATTTTTATTTTTTGTTTATTTATAAGAAAACATATTGAATATTTTTCTTTGAAGTGTTGTTTTAAAAAATAATTTATTCTTTATTAATTTAAATTGTTAATTCGTATTTTTTTTTTTTTTTTTCAGAATGTCTGTATCACTGATCTTGTTGATGGTCAACCATGTTTACAATGCGGCGAGACATGTCCAGGATTTTCACCACACATCTGGAGGTAAGTCAAAACGATTGCATGATTTCACTTTAAAAAATTATTTTTTACACTCGTAAAACTGAAATAATTATTGGTTAAATAACATTAAAATATGAGAATTAAATAACAATGACTTCCGTTTACTTTGGCTGTTGAAATCATTATAAAAATAAAATATATATTTTAGTCAAAATATTATTATACAAATGACTTGAAAAAAATATTTCAAGTTGTAATAAAAATATTATAAATAGCTTAATAATTATATGACTCATCCAAACAATAAAAAAAGTAGTATACCAGGTAGCTTTGTCGATAAATACTTGAGCAATCTAATTGCACTTAAACGGTGAAAAAAAATTAGTTAGAAAAAAAAATTTGAAAAATAAAAATTTCGAAATACGTACTTGGTAATTATCAAGAGAGAAACGTAATGTTAATAAATCATAACTAATTTAAAAAATATAAAACAAAATAAATCATCAGTAAATAAAATTAATAAAATAATGAAATAAATTTTCTATTTTCATCAAATTAATTAATTTTTAAAATGAAAGTTTATTAAATTTTTTTATGATTTATAAAAATTACATTGACAATAAATTAAATTTATATTTTTTATCATTAAAATTTGATTGTCGAATTGGTATAGCTTAATTTATCGTGACAGTTTTTTCTTTGAGTAAAATTAAATAACCGAAAAATAAATCATCAAATAATGATAGTAAGAACGTCAAGTCAAAAATAAAAAATAATATAAAAGTCGTCGCACCAAGAGAGGTCTCTCAAGAATACTTGGAGTGTGTTAATATCAAATATATATGCAACATAAGTGCTTCTTCTCTATTTCTGCATTTTCAATATAATCATACCACGTACATACGCATGTACATGTGATTTAAAAATCTCCCAGCAACCACAAATATGCAATGCATGCAACACACGAGTCAAATTTTTGGCTCAGTTTATTCCCAACTTCATTGCAAAGACGACGAAAAAAAATATTATTTACACTTTGAATAGATTATTTTTCATCTAAATAATATACAAATTTATCGAAATTAAATTTCATTCAAATAATTATTACAATTATTTTAAATTAATCGTGAATTTATTTGCATCTATTGTTGGTTTTATAAATCTATATTTAATAATTTTACGAATTTTTTTTTTAAATAAAAAAAAATATTTAATTTTCCTGGGATTTGGGAAAAGTTGTATCGGGTCATTGGACGATCAATTTTATACCACATGGTATCCTGGAAATTTGCCAATTTCTTGGTAACATTGTTGTGATTTTTAAATTAATAATTTAAATAAAATTTTAAAAGTTATAAGAAAAAAAATCTTATAAATATTTTAATATCTATATTTGAGTGTATTTAGTGGAAAATTTTTATAAATTCAGTGACTCAGTTATCATCAGCTTATATTGACAATTTTTTTTAATTTTCATGTCGCGTAGATTAAAAAAAATTTACAAATATCTAATTTGATGTTTAAATACACGTTACTTTACATTCGTTGAATTTTTAATTTTAATTTTTTACGGAAAAAAAATTAATTTACAAACTTGTATTAAATTAATTATCTAAATTAATTAATCAACTTTAGTAATCTAATTATACTCATTGATTTTATGATAATAATTGCTGAATAATATTAAAAAATGATCGTAGCTAAATGAGGAAAAAAAAAATTACCACGTGCTTGCAGTGAATCATTGAATACATAAATTAAATATATATATATGTTAATAAAGTAAATGACTCGTGGAGAGATTAGTCATTTGGATAATTATCTCAGGGTTATGACGTGTTTCTAACAAATTTAAAAACAATTTTGCATACTTAAACTGCAGCTGATGGACTGCAGTCATTGACAAAAATTATTTCAATTTGTGAGTGCTTATTAAATTATCATGATTTTTTTTGTTCTCAAAAAGTGAATAAATAACAAGTGTGTTTTATTATTTTTAAAACAAAATAATAACAAACAATGCTACAAGTTTTTAGATAATTAAAAAAAAATATATATCTTCCAGTATATGTACGTATTTTTTTTTCACATAAGTAATTTATATATTATCAGAATTTTAATTGAAAAAAATCTTTTTCTCTCATTTTTATAATTTTTTTTCAATATATTTATGATATTTATTCTTTTTCTTTATCAAGCAATGGATGACATTAGAAATAATTGATTTAAAAATAATTTTTCTTCTTATAAAAAAAAATTTCGAGTGAATCATTTGAATATTATTTTAATCTAACAAAAAAATTAGTATTCGAGTATTTTTTTGTTCTGCTTTATTTTAAACAAGGGACGTTTAACAATGTAAACATTATAAATAAAAATAATTTTTTTTATATTGTGTGTATATATTTCGTCAGATGACAAGAGATGACTTGACTGTCTTCATGTTCATATATATTACCCACGCGAATTTTGACAGAGATGAAAATTAAAAATGAGATCAAATCCTCCAACTGAACTTAGTCTATTTGCTAATTTTTACTGAACCACAATATGCATTTAAAATTTTTTTATTTAAATAAAATAATAATGCTCTACAACAGTCATTATTTTTTATTTTTCAATTTTAATATTTTTGTTTTTTTCTTATTTTCTATTTCAAAATAAAACAAACAAATTTTTCGTTCTATTTTTATTAATGGCTACATTGCTTTTTAAATCTGACACACATTTATTAATTTTAATTTTTTTTTTTTCATTACTATTTACTATTATTATTTAGTTGAAAAAAATTATAATTATTTAGCTTTTTTTTTTTTTTTTTCATTTAAAGATTCATTACACAATATTGTACAAAGAAATAATTATATAAAAAAATTAAAAAAATTATGCGGGTAATGGCTTATCATGACTGCGTCATTGAAATTAATCATATTTGTATGACCTTGAACCTTGAGATAATAATTAGTGTCTTTTAAATGTGTTGAAAATGAAAAGAATGATATTTTTTAAATTTGATAACAGTTAATTTTAAATGAAACGAGTTGAATAATATTTTTAATGTTGGATAAGATAACAGTGCCAACAGGTATATTTAAACTTGACATGAGTGCATTTGTAATCTTTCTATGAATGATTTTATACAGCGCAACCGCAAAAATATTAAGATAAGGTCTTTATGACCATATGACAGCTCAACAAGACTAACTCAAACGAGAGTACTCAGTCTTGTCGGTTATTTTTATTTTCATTGTCAAATTAACATGACGAATAAAAATTTTTTTTTCATATTTTTCATAAACAATTTTTCATCATGAGTAGTGTGAGTTGTGTGATTATATGGATTTCAAGTATTCGTGTGTTTATCTACTGTAGAAAAAAAATATTAAACTATTTTTAGATAATTGAAAAAATAAAATTGAAAAGAAAAACCATTTAGTAATCATTTAGAAAAGAAAAATTCAAATAAATAAAAAATAAAAAAAAAACTTCTATCAGTGACACAGGCACACACTGCTGATAATGAAATTTTTATTTTGAATTTTTTTATTTATTTTTATATTAGTGTTAAAGTAGTTCTCAGTGTGAAGTGATAACCAAAATTATTTCTTCCAAATTAAGGTTAAAATAAAATTAGTAATTAACGAAAAAAAAAAATATTTATTTAAAAAATACAGGTGAATTTTAATTGTTTGTTTGAGCCACTTGGATACATAAATTATAAAAAAAATTATTTTTTATTATTTAAATATCTCTTGATGGTTTTTATTTAAGAATCTTTTCTTTTTTTTTTATAAATCTTGGATTTTTTCAAGTATTATAAGAGCAAGTTTTTAATGAAAAAAATATACAAATTAAATTCGGTTTGAGATTATATTTTTATCACTTAATAATGGAAGCCAGATGTAAAGTTAAAGAACACTTGACTATTGTTGAAGCTGCTGTGAGTGAATATGATGAAGTTAATGAGGTTAAAAATCTTTATGAATCATTGAGAATTAAAAAATTTGGGTGAGTGGTTGTTGATGAATAGAAAAAAATTTAATACGCACAATACAATTGAATAAAAATTCGAAATATTTTTTCTTTCTTTTGCTCCAGTTTTCAAATAAATTCTTAACTTATTTACAACAATTTTATTACGAATATTATAATGATGAATTACCAACACTTGTTGATTATTACAATAAAAATTTAAATACTTGGAAGTGATAAAACTTGACATATCAATTATTGTGTATAAAATATGCCAATTGAGCTGAATTAAATATAAATTATTTAAATTTTATTAAATTTTAAATTCAATTAAATCATCCCAACATAAAGTGCAAATAATTTTTCATTTCAATTAAATATTATTATTTTTATAAAACAATAATTACAACACTTAATATAAATAATTATTGTTTTCAATTAATTTATATTTTTAAGAATAATTTATCCATACTCGCGTTTAATTCGTAATTGTTTTTTTATTTATTCTTTTCGAACAAAGTGAGTTTCTGACAAAAAGTGAAAGTTAGCTACCAGTTGAATAATTTTTTTGATTTTATTTTTTACAATTGTTTTTTTTTTTTTTTTTTTTTTTTTTTTTTTTTTTTTTTTTTTTTTTTTTTTTTTTTATCATTTCAATGTATTTATTTAATTTTTATATTTATTTTTTATCCCATTTACCTCGACATATTATTGTTATTAATTTTATTTTTTTATTTTAAATGATCATTACATCGATCGACGTCAGTCGGACAATGGCACGTAATGCAGACTTGATCATGAAGGCCAATGAAGACTCACAATTCTCGGCATAAATATATTTATTTTTTTTTTCCGTCATTCGCTTATATTTTTTTTATAAGTATTCTTTAACCTACGATTTAATTTTCGTGTTGTTCTTATCTTGTGTGTCATTGTGTCGACAACGCGATTCTCTGTCCTCGCGTTTTTTTAAATATTTTTTTTTCGAAAAAGAGCATAAGAACAATACATTAACACAAACTTGGAGTGTTAATTTATTAATATTATTATTTATTTAATTTTGTTATTGTGTTTGTGGTATTTTTATAACTTTTTTTTTGATTATCACACGTTGACTCATTAGTGATATTCATATATTTAAAATATCAGTGACTGAACGAACAAGCTGTCCAATTTTTAATTTGAATTGTTTTAATATTTATAAAATTTTTATCATTTTTTAACGTTCCGGATAATAATTTTTAGACAATGAAATAATTATAAATTCAAGTTTAAATTAAAATATATATATCCTCAAAGAATAACAATTAATTTAAATAAATTAATTTAACAATGGTTTGGGATTTAAAGTTATCTGTTAAACAAGTTAGTGTAGAAAAAAAAAAAACTCCTAAATTTCCATCACGTGAAAGAAATCATGCTGTTAGACGGCGTTGTGTTGAAAATAAAAATGATTTAATTAGTGATACAGTTTCGTTGAGTTCTATGTCAGATAATTTACATGATAAAAAAATATTTGGTGATTGTGGAAAGCTTGGATGTCAAGAGTGTCTCATTCGATCGTACAGCTTGTAAGATTATTTTTAAATTTCTATTAAAACAATAAAAAAGAAATAGCCAATTAATATTTAATCAAAAAATTTTTAAACAATTTTTTTTATTAAATTTATTAAGTGAAAATAATAAAAGTGAAAATCATTTAAAGAATTTATTAAAAGCAACTTGTAATTTATTTAAACACACGTGAAGTTCATTAATATAAATAAATATTTTTTTTTTAATTAAACAAGACGACAGATGATTAAAAATAACAATAATTTTTTTTGAAAAAAAAAGAAATAGTCACCCGGAAACATCTGGTTATGATATTTATGACTTTTATAATATTATTACCCATAAATATAAAAAAATGGAATATATATTTTGAATGTATTTGTTTAATAATTACATTATTATTTCAAATTTTTATTCGATGAACGATATGTTTATT
Source organism: Aphidius colemani (assembly GCA_030523065.1). NCBI lineage: Eukaryota > Metazoa > Arthropoda > Insecta > Hymenoptera > Braconidae > Aphidius > Aphidius colemani. Next base: position 9,008 of record JAPYYR010001155.1, on the reverse strand, counting down.
TAACTAACGCTTAAGTGTTTATTTTTTTTTTTTTTATTATAATTTTTATTATGACTTATTTTTTTTTATTTAAAATACATACAACATAAATTTGTAAAGTCAAATGTAGAAACAAAATATTAACCAGTTGAATTTTTATTATTTTTACTTTTTACGATCTCATTTCCAAACTATCGTGACATATGAAGAGTTTCTATATTTACAACGCAATAATATCCATAAATAATTTTACAACAAAGTTTATGTATCGTAATATATTCGATTGGTATTTTTTATTTTATTTTTCCTTTTATGTCAAATGATTGTAAATATATAAAAATAGCTTTATTAAACACTTAAAAAAATATCATTTCAACATCTACATTAGACATTATTTATTCATTACTATTAATATTTATTTATATATTTCAAATCGATTAATTTTTTTTTACTATCGAGATTTAAAACACAAAAAAAAAAAGGTTTACTATTATTTTAAATATATTATTCGTAAATGATTTCGTGGAAGTACGTGTTAATCAAAAAAAACGAACCGGAAATAGAATTTTTTCTTATTGTAATTTTCAAATTTATGAAAAAAAATAATTTTTTCTAGAGAAGCTCAACATTTTAAATTCAGGATGTGTTTGGTAGGCTCATCACAAGCCCAGCAAAAAAAAATAATACATGAAAAAATAAAAAATTAATGTAAAAAATATAAAATAAATAAAAGTTAGCCAAATGCACGTCAAGTCATGTCATAATCTTGGCGTTAAACTACGCAGCATTTTAACTGAGCTTTTTTCGGCTGAATATTATATATGAATATTCTATATTAGCTCATTTGACTTACGTAAAAATATTTTCCGTTAATTTCCCCTTCCAATAATTCATAAGTTTCTTTTAGTTTTTGCTATGCGGTAGTAGTTGTTTTAAGTAGAAAGAACATACAAGGTCAGACACAAGTTGTTGTTGCTCTGTCACGCTAATGAAATTTAAAAAAATTAGGTATCCCTCATCACTCATGTCATCACAACTACTCTGAAAATTTCTCACCACACTGTCTGTATTTTTTTAAATAAAAAAATTAAAATCAATGAAAAGTTATATTTATCGTCAAGTTTTTTTCATGTAAAATAGAAAAATGAAATAGAAAAAAAAAACAGATATATTTGCACGTAAATAGAATGACAATTTGATAAATATGCAGATGAATTTATTTTAAAAAATAATTAAAACAAGTTTATATGATAGTGAACAAGTAGAGCTTTTTTACAGTTAAAATAATAAAAAAAAAAATTTGTTATTTTAAAAATACATTTATGGTATGAAAAGTTTTATGATGAGGAGTGTTTTGATGGTGATGATGGACAAAAAAGCTCCTGTGTTTGCAAAGATGACACATGTTTTTTAATTTTTTAAAATTTTTCTATATACAAATATTATTTAAAAAACATAAATTAAAAGCATTATGAACATTTTAAATTTTGCGCTTGCGCGACTTTTGCTTTTTCCATGTGTATATAGGTAACTCTACCTACGATGTATTCGCGTGGCGCCAGTTTGAAGTAAACTCCTTCTCTGGATGTGCAACATTTTCTTCTATTAAAAAAACAAAAATCACAATTATTGCATCCCTCAAATTTGAAATAAAAAAGCAAAATTAATAATAAAATCATCAAATCGATAGCCTGTTTATTTTTATAAACTAAAAAATATATATTTTTTGAAAAAGCTTGTGTTAGTTGTGAATAAAATCAACATGTGTATCATCATTTATTCCCACGAGCAAGAAAGGTGCAGCTACTGTGTAGGAAGTTAAATAAAATTATAAAAAAAATTTATTGGAAATGCACTGTCATAAATCTGGATCACATATAAAAACCAAGTCAAATTGTGAAATGATAAATGACAAATAATTAAAATAAAAAAAAATAATATAAATTGATTCTAATGACAATTAGCACGAATGTGAAATCACGCATAAAAATAAGTAGATATATATACAAATAAATATTTAAACAGATGACTATTATCTGTCTTTTTTATACACATTAAACATTTTATCTAATTAATAGCCATTAGCCAAAGCTACCGATCAGCAAACACGTAGGAGTCATCGTGTGGCCTTTTTTGATAACACCTAAATTTATATTATCATTATTTATTTGATTTTTTTTCAAATAAATTAAATTATTTCCTTCATAATTATCATCATTTTTTAATTCAAGTTTTTTTATATTTTTATTATTATTTAAAATTAAAATTAAAAAACAAATATTTCCTTGTTATTTTTTTATACGTCAGATTTATCGTGATAATCGAATCGAACATCGTTAGGCACTCCAATTTTATTGACTCGAAAAAAAAAAAAAGGGAGATAATACAAAAAAAGATACGTCCAAAAGAAAGGGAGTCGTTTATTCTCAGATGCCGATATAATAACTGAGTTTCTTGTACGTTTTTTTTTTTTTTTGACAAGGTCAAATATCAAGGAGCTTTTTTCCCAAACTACATAGCCACATTAAAAAAATAAAATAAATAAAGATAAATATAACATTTGTATAATTATTATCCGTTTGATCTATTAAATAGAAATAGAGGAAAAAAAAAATAATAATATATATTTTTCTAAGTCATCCTGAAGCTTGTTAAAGTGATTAAAATTAATTAACAAAAAAAAAAAAGTTTCACCTAGTCTTTTGAATATTTAAATAATATTATAAGTAAAATAGATAAAATATAAATATGAGAGAAATAGAATAATTTGTTTAATTAATTAAATTATTTATTAATAATTTTAATTGATAAAAAGAAAAAAAAATTATATTAAACTGATTGGTCGACTTCAGAGGCGTCATACGACGCCAATATTAGTGGGTGGTGGTGCTGGTGGTGAGGTATCATCATCATCATCATCAAAAATGAGTCCAAAAGGACAAACTCAAGATGTACCAAAAATGGAAGTACGTGTATCATGTATAGCAACTCCTGGTGCTGAACCACAAGGTATACGTGTTAAAATACCAGAACCTAAAAAACGTCCAATAAGTCCAATAACATGTAAAACAACAACATTAATACGTACAAGATGTCCTTCAATGAGTGAAAAAGATTATTATAAAAAAACACCATCATTTGATCGTCGTGATAGATATACAACATTATCTGGTGCTGAAATAAAACAATTATCATCAATAAATGATGATAATAGTATATTTAATAACACAAGACATAGAAGACATGCCATGTTTGATAGAAAAAATCGTTTTCCAACATTAAGTGGTACAGAATTTAAAAGAACTTTGACGATTGGTAAATGTCCACTTGAAGATGGTTTGGATCTTAGTTTAGCACCTTGGCCTGGTATGAAATGGACATGTGTCAGGGTATTACATCTTTATTGTAAAATATTTGATCAAATTGGACTCTTTGAATTAATTGTTAGGTAAAAATAATATTTTATCATACATTATTTGTGTGGTATTCTAATGATAAATAAATCAATCAAATCCATTTTTTATTTATCAATAAAGCTAAATGTTTTTTCGTTTATTTTTATTTATTTTTATTTATTTGTTTTGAGCTGGATTAATTTAAACTGTGCTTTCTCTTGGTGTTCATTTGACTTATTTTTTTTTTCGTTTTATGTATAATTTATTGCCAAAGGGCGTAGTTATTTATCTCATAAAAATATATCATTTTTTATATTGACTAATTGTTTGTGAATTTTATAAAAAATACTTGTGATTTACATTATTTAAAAGTATTTAAAAAAAAAGAGACTTTGAGGGTGACAATTAAAATGTCAAAACATGTAGTTTGATATAAAAAAAAAATGATGGTAAAAAATATAAAAAATAACAAGCGTATGAAGTTTGTACTAAGTGTGTTTGTCAATGGCATTTATCTTTTTTTTTTTTTTTTTCTTTATTTCATTATTTTATTATCACTTTTTTTTTCTTCTTTGAGTGACCTTAATAAATAAAACAAATAAAAAAATAACTACCCTGAAGATAAAATCCCCTGTGAATAAATCTGAACGATTGACAAGAGAACTATTAACATTTTTTTATTTTGATTTTTATATTTTTTTATACAACAATATTGTCATCATCAACAATAGGCAAAAATAAAAAATATAAATTTACATATTTTTTTTTAAATATTATTTGCGATAAAGTTCATCGTCATTGACATTTAAAATATTAATATGATAAAAGTCATTTTCATTTCCGGTTATTATCATAAATATAGATAATATTATTTAAATATTTAAAATCATGATGATGACGATAATGAACTTGAATAAATTTCTAAAAATAAATAAATTTACGTATGACAATATTTCATTTTTTTTTAATATTCATGTTTGAATGTACTTTGCGTCATATTATTTTACATATAGAAATTTTAAATTCGAGCCAATTTATATTACATTTAAGTAAAAAATAATAATTTTCTATTTTGTCATTTTAAAGGATATTTAAAATAATATTAACAAACAAAAAAAAAAAAACATTATTTATTAGTCAAAGAAAATATTAACTTTTTATTCGCGTATATTTTTCGTTTCTATTTTTTTTACTTACAAACTGGTGGACAAAAAAAAAATATTTTTTTTTATTATTTTTACAATACTAAAAGCTTTTTTTTTTTTTATGATTTCCGATCACAGCATGAATGATTATTTTAACAGACAGTCTGTTCTCAATTATACATAAACATGAATAATTTAAAAAAATAATTTATTTTTGGCAAATTCTCGTCACACTAATAATTGTAAGTATTTTCTTGGCAGAAAAAAAAATAAGCTTTTTATTTTTTATATACTTGAATGACGTCCTAAAAGGTGTGTCAGAATGAAAATTATCCGGTTAATGCATCTAGTTGATTACTATGATTGTTTGATGATAAAATTTTTTACCATTTATCGCGTGTCTTTAATTTCAAGACTTCCTAACATCAAAAAAACTATTTAATTATAAATAAAAATAGTAATTTTCCATAAAGATAAAAATAATAAAATTAATTATCTAATAAATTTATTAATTATTTTAATTTGTAAATGTTTTTTTTTTTTTTGTTTTATTGATTAAAAAAATATTAACAACACCCACATGTAATATATTTCATAAATTTTTTCAAAATAAAATAAAGTGATATAATAAAAATAATAAAATGAATGTAATCACGTAGCAAACACACATTGAGATGGCAATAAAAATTTTATGACAAAAATAAAAGAAAAAAAATAGTAGGTTGGATATCTAAGCTCTAATGAAAGGTGTGCTCATTGCAAATATTTATTGTAACAACATTGTCCCGGTGACATTGATTAACTTGATCGAAAATAAAATATATTTTAGGTTTAATTATTAATTTAAATAAATATAATTTACAGAAAAAATTGTACGAGCTGCAAGTGTCCAAAGGAATCTCACGATGTGTGTCACGAAGAGTGGGTGTCAGTTCGAGCAAGATTGGGCCTAAAAGGTGAGGGACCAAACAATCATGTTGGTCTTGATCCACGTGAAAGAGGCTTGGCATGGGCACCACCAGGTCTATCACCAAACAAGGTGATACATTGATTAATTATCCTAATTTATATATTAATATAAATTTCATTTATTTTATTAATTATACCATAAAAGCCATTGCTCATTCAGACAACTTGATGAGTAATAATATTGACAGAATATAAAAAAATATGATGAATAGAAATCCCAAAAGAAAAAAACAAAAGTTGATGTAACTCGTCCACACAAATATATATATATTTTTTTTTATAAAATCGAAATTATTAAATTAAGATAGAAATGTTTATCAGAAACTGTTGATAATATTTTTTTGTTTTTTATTTATTAACTTGTTTTTTTCTTCATAAATTTACGAGGTTATTAAATAATACGTGAAGGGTGTTTAATTCGACTTCGATTGATTTTTGTCATTAAAGTTGCCAGTTAACAATGACACATAAAATGATTAACACAGTAAAATAACATGATTTTAATGTTCAATAACTTAATGCATCATAAATTGGCAAATATTCAAGTCTCATAATAAATTAAAAAAAAAAATAAATAAATTACTTTTTCATATCTTAATTAAAAAGTTTAAAAATTAACAAATTTTTTATTTATAAATTTTTCTAATAGTCATTATAGTCTGCTCTTATTTTGATTCTTTTTTTTTTGATAAAATTTTATGTAATAGAGTTAAATGATTATGCACTTGTATATGAAATTTACGATGTTGATATACAATATTCTCAAGTGGATAATGCAGATGAGTTTTGGTACAAAGCCAAGTAATACATCATAAATTAAAAACGATTAAAATCAATGATAATATTATAATAACGTTTAATTATTTATTTAACTTGTGTATTTGTTATTACAATTTGATTAATTAATTTATTATATTTATTCAGGTGGATGAGTATTTTTCATTATTACCAGAAATATCAGTTCCACGACTTGGTACACCTGGTGAACGTTATCGTGATCGTCAATTATCAACTCAATTACCAAAACAAGATCTTGCAAGAGCATATTGTCGACATTTAGATACAAAAAATTCAGCAAGTGCTGATGATTTTATGGCAGCTAGAAATGAAATTGCACTTGATATTGGTAGTGTACAAGAAATATGTGAAAGAAATCAGGTAATTTAATTTAATTATTTCGAAAATATATATTCAGCTATAAGACAATTATAATTATAAGGCAAAATATATTAATTATATTAATTTTTTTTTAATTTTCAGGAATGTGCAGAGTGTCATGAATCATTAAAATATGGTACTCTTGGTGTTATTGCTAGTAAACTTGGACAATTTTATCATCCATCCTGTTTTAAATGTACATGTTGTAAAGAACTTCTTGTTGATCTTGCTTACTGTGTTCATGATGATTTACTTTACTGTGAAAGACATTATGCTGAACAACTCAAACCAAGATGTGCTGCATGTGATGAGGTAAGTCCAGTATTTTTATTACGATTTATTTTCTATTTTTTCAATCGTTAAATTTGATTTTCAACTGTTGAATTTAATTTTTTTACAACAAAAAAATTGAGTTATCGTTAAGTCTGACTATTCTTGTCAATGACTACTTACTACCAACAGTTATTGACGTGATATTTGTTAGGTCTGACTATTCAGATCGTCGACTACTTACCATTGTTTTTAATATTATTTGTAGACAAGTAGTCACCGACAACAGTGGTCAAACTTGTCTATCGTTGCTTTCAATTTAATCTAACTTATCGAAAAACAAATTCAACGTTACCGGCTTTTAAACAGGTATCTTTTTACGTGAATCTTTCGTTTGAAAATATTAATAATAAATAAAATATAAAAACTATAGTAAACTTTTCATGTATAAATCATTTTTATTTTGGATTAAATCCAAATAGCACATCTTCAAAGAATTTTATTTATTTGACTTGTTATTATTATTTCCATAAACAAATGAAAATAAAATTGAACCTGACAAGTTGTCCACCAAATTTAATGTAAAATACCAGACATTGAAGGCCCACAAGTTGTTAAGTTTTTATCTTTTTTTATTTTTAACCATATTTGGTAAATTCCAAACGTTTAAGAATGTTGTTTTATATTTTATTTAACAATTTATTTCGTAATTTATATTTATTGAGACGATTTAAACATAAGACACTGTCAAAGTAGTTATTTAATAATAAATTACTTTTATTACAATTATAAAAATTGAATTAAAGTGAAATTTTTTTCCAAAAAAGGAAATAAATTAAATACCAGAATAATAATTTTTATTTAATATAGTAATTTCATTTATTGAATTATATTTCTGAAGATTTAATTTAATTAAATCAAACGAAATTTATCATGAAATTGTCAAATTCTATATTCGAAATAACTAAATTATTCAAATATATTTTCGTTGATTATTTCATGTTTATAATAAAGCAGTGTGTCGATGAGTCTTCGGTTGGCTATGATGATATTTGAACTAGTCTACATCACGACTTTATTTAGATTAAAAAAAATAACATAAAATGATAATTTAAATATCGAAATATAAATTATAAATATTTATATGAATAATTTTCAAGTTACTCAAATAGCTGATGATAATTTGATGATAAATTTATCAAATTTAAATTGTCATTAATTCATTATTAATTCCAATATTTCCTTTTTTTTTTTAAATCAAATTTGGTTTACTTCCAAATTTGAGTATTAGCTGATTTAATTAAGATACTATTTTCGTGTGTATCTATTCTGAAAATTAAGTATTTCCAATTTTATATTTTATTAAATTTTAAATATAATCTACAAAATCTTTCATCAATTTTAGTTGATGTTATAATTTTATTCATGAATATATTTAAATTATTCAAGTATTTGTCTGAAGATCATTTTATAACTCACAGCCCGGTGATTTTTTGAATAATATTATCCAACATATCGATTTGCTATTAATATTCAAATAATAATTATTTCATTTCTAAATTTCTTTATTTTAGTTTAAGCTAGAAAATAAATGAATATTATTTTTGAATCGATTTACTTGATTTTATATAAAAAATCACTATTAAACATCTATTGTTTATTTTTAGCTGAATTGAGGGATGACATAGGTTTATATAAATTTCGAACAAGCAAAATTCAAGTTAAAATATTATACTAGCTCTTGTCATCATCGTTAACTTGGCACTAATTTTTTTTAAAAATATATTTTTTAACTTCCTATTTTCTTTGTTAATCATTAATCTCCTGAAATTTAGTCAGGGATATAATCAATCTATCTCATACTGATTTATTAACAATTTTCTAGACACTTGTTCTCAAAGTAAATGCACGCAAAATCACACGAATATCAAGAGTCATTTTATCACTATCTTTTTTTAAATTCATCTACAGTTTTTTAATTTTTTTTTTCCATACCCGCATTCACTGAGTGACCTTGACATCGTAACGCTTTGTGCCAGGCATATTCGACAATTAGCTTTTGAACTTTTCGTGTAAAGAAAATTTTTTAATT